>VRLP01000837.1:32500-175154 GCA_009660295.1 Lophius piscatorius
TGCTTTTATCTGCTTTTACTTTGTAGCACTTTGAGATTTGATCCAAATGTAAAGTCGATATAAATTAAATGTATTATTATTATTATGTTACATTGTTATATAAACTAACTTTGATGGAGAAGCTAATATTGAAGATGCTAACATTCATATTTCGCTGTTATATAAACTAACATTGATGGAGAAGATAACATTGTTGGAAAAGCTAATGCTAATATTAACCTGTTGGGGAAGCTAACACTGGTTGCCTGTTGTAATCAACTTAGGTTATACGTATTAATACACATCCTCCTCCCCCACCGACACAATCAACGCCCCCAACTCATCAAAGCTAACTGCCAGATAACTTACCGGCGTCAAGTAAGACCGCCACGTCTCAGATACATGCAGATCTTCATGTACGATCATAATGAGGATGCAGGCGTGATGGAATGAGTGACTATTAAAGAATCTATTCTAAATATCTACATCTAGTCTGGACGACGAGCAGCTGGCACATCTTTTGTGAAGGTTCTGTTCTTTCTCATACCTCCCATGTGTTTCTAGGTGTTCACGCTCCCAAACTGCGTCCTGTCAGACATGGTGTCCTACGCGCTGTGGCTGTTGGAGTCATCCCACGCCTCCGGTGTCTGCCACGCCACCATGTTCTTCTCCATCTCCTTCTCCTTCAGGGTGGTGCTGCAGCTCTTCGACCAGCAGGACGGCCTGCGAAGGCTCGTCAACCTGGTCAGAAGGATTTTTCATGCTGTTTACGATGTGGAGCAGGTTTTCATTTTTAAAGTGTAAATGAACGGTGGTTCCTGTCTGGAACTGGAAACTCTTTTTCTTCCTGAAGGTCAGTACTCTGGAGATCCTGAACATAGAAAATGAGGAGTCCAGAATGAGCGATGACCAGGTCTTCTCCGGCCGCCAGACAGCCAAACATACCTGTATGGCTATACGCAGGTGCGCAGCGAAGAATGGATGGTTTACTTTATTGTTTCACATTTTTAAAAATACAGCATAGAGTTGAAAGTGTGTACACTTCTCAAAAAAGTGAGGGGAATACTTCATCACCGGTCCCAACGTCCTCTAGTGGACCTGAGCTCGCAGCCCAGCACCGTGAACCTGGATTGATGTTCACGGGGAGAACACCAGGATGGGCTGGTTCTCCATTGGTGCCTCGTTCTCCTCACAGATGAGAGCAGGTCCATTCTGAGCTCATGTGACAAACATGAGAGTCAGGAGACACCGTGGTGAAGGTTCTGTTGCCTGAAACATCATAAAGCAGGACCGGTCTGGTAGTGTTTCACTGATGGTCTGAGGGGGGAGGTCCTTGGAGGGTCTCACAGACCTCCATGTGTCAGCCAACGGTACCCTGGCTGCTGTTCGGTACCAGGATGAAATCCTCAGATCCACGGTCTGGGTTCCTCCTGGCGCCTCATATGGTCCGAGTGTGCAGGCAGTTTCTGGAGGATGTAGAGGATGGTGATGATGACTGGACCTCACGTTCTCCGGACCTGAATCCATCAGAAAACCGCTGCAACGTTGTATATCGCTGCATCAGACGCAACCGAGTAGAACCACAGACTCTCCAGGAACCCACTGATGATCTGATCCAGATCTGGGAGGACATTGCGCAGGACTCTCATCAGGAGCAGGTCCAGATGGAGTCCGGAGTCCCTTTAGCATGTGGAGTTCAAACCCTCAGCCGAGATGGACCAGCCTGTGATTTCAGGTTTTACTTTTGATTCTGGATCTGATTTAGAATCCCGCCGTTTCTGGGTTTATGGTTCTGGTTTCCATTGGCCGTTCTCACATCATTTTGTTCCAAACGAATCACAAGAAGCATATCGGTAGAAAACAAATCAGCTTGACTCTTTTGTTGATTGAGATACGGTGTGTGATTTAAGTGTTCCCCTCATTTCTATTTGGGCAGTGTTTCCATCGTTAGACTTTTATCGCCTGTAGACTTTATCAGTGTTTGAAATGTACCGTAACCTGAGGTCCTGCAGTCACACCTTTGTGAAACCTGCCGTCGGTCCCGGTGGACAGTTTTACGTGTTAACGGCAAGCTAAAAACATGGTTTTGATGCTTTTGTTCAGGTACTTTGAGGCTCACCTGGCACTGAAGGTGGAACAGGTGAAACAGTCCCTGCACTCGTCAGACAGAGGCCCCGTTGTTCCTCAGCAGCCCTCCTACTTGGTATTTATTCCTCCACCCCCACCCCAAAAAAAGGCTGTATTAAAAGTATCTGTGTTCTTGAATTGATGCAGCATGTGTGTGTTTTCACATCCAGACCAGAGAGCAGACCATCGACATGATAGAGTTCCTCTTTGAGTGCGGCCCACCGCCGCTCAACTGGGAACCAGTGGAGCTCTTCTACAAGTTGTCCTGTGTCCCTCTGATGCTGCAGCTCATTTCCACCGCCTGTGACTGGAGGACTTACTACGGCAGGTAGAGACGCACTCACCTAAAGGTGGAGAGGGCTCCACCTTTTATCCATCTCTTCCATCCATCCATCCATCTCTCTTTCTCTCTCTCTCTCTTTTTATCACTGTATCTATCTCTCCATCCCTTTTTCTCATTCTCTTTCTCTCTCTTTCCTTCCCTCTATATCTTTCTCCGTCTTTATCTATATCTCTCTCCTTTTTATCACTCTCTTTATCTTATGTTTTCTCTCCTTCTATCTATCTATCCATCTGTCCATCCCTCCCTCCCTCCCTCCTTTACACGATAAAAACAGTTCCCCTTATCCCCCCAACCCTGTTTTTAATGCAGGAACTATGACAACAGGATATTCAATAAAAACCATTTGAAAATAATTTCCATCCTCCAACCTCCACCCATCACCACCCTCATCCACACACAAGGGAACATGTTGTGTGTGGGTGAGGGTGGTGTAAGGGGATATCTTTATGTAAAGATATTTTACTTCTTTGCTCCGTCTGTCTCCCTGCCTTCCTCTCCCTCCAGGAGTGACACTGTGCGTTACGCTTTAAACATCCTGGCAATCCTGACGGTGGTTCCCAAAGTCCAGTTGGTGCTCGCGGACACCGTTGAAGTTCTGTATGAGGCCAGGTCGCCCGTTTCCACTGTGGGTCAGTAGAACTCTCGGTTTCCACTTCTCAGTTGTGTGCTTGGATCTTTTGTACCTGGATGTTTATCAGCGTGTCTCTTACGTCTGCTGCAGGTATGAGCATCATTCTGGGCGTGGCAGAGGGAGAAGTCTTTGTCAACGATGCCGAGATCCAGAAGGCGGCGCTTCAAGTGAGCAGAACTCTTCAATCAGCGACTGACGCCGTTTGTCAGCTGCATCGACTGATCCTCCGACTCTTAACTCCTCTACCAATAGCATTGATCATTTGACTCTGCTAACTCCACCCGTCTTCTTCCTCTGTCCCTCCTCAGGTCATAATTAACTGTGTGTGCGCCCCGGAGCAGAGCGCCAACACCGTGGGTGCTTTTGCTGTCACCCCCATCAGGCCGTCCCTCCACCCCCAGCAAACCGCCGCTCCCCACAATAGAGTGCTGGCCCACATGTGGCGGGTAGTGCAGAACAACAACGGTATAAAGGTAGGAATGAATCACCGATTATAACCACTGATGGGTTAAGTCAGAGTAACATTGGTTCCCATGGTTACCTCTCAGATATATATATATATTTTATATTTATATATATATATATAGGACAAACACACCTGCTCAGCATTCTGCATCTTCCCATCAAATCCATCAGAAATAAATAGATGTTTTATGTTAAATAAACATACAACCGGATCGTCTTTTGTCATCTGACCCCCTCACCGTGTCAAACCTCTGCTCCTCAGGTGCTGCTGTCTCTGCTGTCGGTGAAGATGCCCATCACCGATGCAGACATGATCCGCGCTCTGGCCTGCAAGGCTCTGGTTGGACTCTCTCGCTGCGCAGCCATCAGACAGATCATCAGCAAACTGCCGCTCTTCACCAGCAGCCACATTCAGCAGGTGAGGATCAGATCCTCTAGAAGGGGCCAGAACAAAAACCCACGGTGAAGCTTCTTTTTCTCACCATGGTCCACTTATCCTTTAGTCAGGCTTTTAATTATTTATTAATCTGCATTTTTTTTTATATATATATTTTGTGTTTCAAAATTTTTGTAGATTTTTATTATTTTATGTTTTTATAGTAGTCTCTGTTAAATAGTTTTTTACTACCTAACTTCTCCTGGTATGATACAAATAAAGTTTGATGGATTGAGAAAGTAATAACTGTGAGATCTTACCATCATCATCATCATTCGTGATGACTCACCCATTAATCTATTTCTATATATTTTTCCTCTCTAGCTGATGAAAGAGCCGGTGCTGCAGGACAAACGGAGCGAACACGTCCGTTTCTGCCGATACGCCGCCGAGCTGACGGAGCGGGTGTCGGGGAAGCCCCTCCTCATGGGCACTGACGTGTCGCTGGCTCGCCTGCAGAGGGCCAACGTGGTCGCCCAGTCGCGGATCACCTTTTCCGAGAAAGAGCTGCTGATGCTGATCAGACACCACCTAGTGGCCAAAGGACTCAATGACACCGCCAACACGCTCGTCAAGGAGGCAAATCTGTCCGTAACGTCTCTCTGTCTCAACTCCTCATCCTGCATCACCCCTTCCCCTTCCTCCTCCGCGGTCATTCCCAGGATGTGCCGGTTATCCGGCGGGATCGCAGCTCGCGTCACTGGCCATGTCGGATCCTCTCCTGTGTCCTCACTTGCCACCACCTCCACTCCCCCGTGCTCTCGCTCCCTCAGCACCCCTCACCCCTCTTCTGCGTCCTCCTCTGCCCCTCCTCTGCCTCATTCTGGACCTCATGGGCAGGGCTCGCATCCGGCCAGCCGGATTTTGTTCTCCCGGGAACGCCCGGTGGCCCACTGCAGCTCGGGGAAAAAAATGCGGGCACTGAAGCAGAAGTCTGACCACGGAGCTTTCATCCAGGTCAGTCCTACGCTTTGTTTTTAAAGATCAGCCATTAATCAATTTATGGATCGGAAGAAGTGATGGAGATGGTTGTGGATCGATTCGTTGTCTTTTTGTTTCTGTCTGTCTGTCTGTCTGTCTTACATCCAGCCATCCCTACTCCCCCACACTTATTAGGAACTTAAGTCTCTGGCTCAGTCTTTCCTTCCATCAGTGGAGTCGGGCGGCGGTCATGTGATCACCCGTGTCTGTCGTTCTCTCTGTTAGCATGCAGGATGTCTCAAACAGTTATTTACTGATTTGGATGATTTTTTGTGGAGCGATGAGTCTTGGTTGAAGAAAGATCGGACTGGATTTGGAGACAACAATTAATATTGCGAGATGCAGCAAATGTTGACCTGGCTCTGGATAACCTCGTTCTCCTCTCTTGATCAGACTCCGGCCATGAAGAAGCAGCTGGAGCACCACCTGCCTTCACCTCCGACCCTCGACAGCATCATCACGGAGTACCTGAGGGAACAACACGCCCGCTGCCCCAACCCCGTCACCACCTGCCCACCCTTTTCCCTTTACACCCCCCACCGCTGCCCAGAGCCAAAGCAGAGGCGCCAAGCGTCCCCCAACTTCACTGCCCGCCTAGGGAGCAGGGTGCTGTACCCCAGATACGGCGGTGTGGACAGAGGGTGTCTGGACAGACATCTGATCTTTAGCAGGTATGGAGCAGACGCTCGCGGCGAGATGAGATTCGACTTTTCCAAACAGAAACCACGATTGTGCCGTTTATTAAATCCCATTTAGGTTTCGTCCGATGTCGGTTTTCCACGAGGGCGACGGAGACGAGAGCGGTTTCACCTGTTGTGCCTTTTCAGCCTGCGAGCGGTTCTTGATGCTGGGAACCTGCTCGGGTCACCTCAAACTCTACAACGTTTTCACTGGAGAGGAGGGGGCCAACTACACCTGCCACACTTCGGCCATCACGCACCTGGAACCCTCCAGGGTACGTATGCAGGCAGATGAACTGTTTGAAGTGGGCGTATTTACAAACTACTGCATTGTGTCGAATATTGTAATTAAAAGCAACAAAAAGTCTGAAAACTTAATGCGTTAATGTGACCACGTTTGGAATCCAGCCAGATAATTCTACAGACGTAAGCCGCCACTAAAGAGGATCCGATAATCGGGTCAAACCGTGTGTGAGAGGAGACAGGAGCCCAGGTTGAGGAGAGAATGTGAGAGAAGGAGGAGACACGATGTTGAAAACGTGGACGTTTCTGTGTCATGGCCTTGAATACGAGTCGTTGAGGGTGTTTTCATTCTTTTCTCTTGACATTTTATTGAAACACATTTTTCTATTTGATTCTCAGGATGGTAAATTGCTGCTAACCTCTGCTTCCTGGAGTGTCCCCCTGTCTGCCCTCTGGAGTATGGACGGAGTCTTTAGCAAGAAGTAAAACGCTCTCCTACGGTTAACTGCTCACGCCGTCTGAGGGTCTCACAGTTTTAAAACCACGTCGTTTCTTCTTTCTCTCTCAGGAACTCATTTTCAGACGAACACTACGTGGAGTTCAGTAAACTCTCTCAGGACCGAGTCATCGGCACCAAGGACCAAATCGCACAGGTGCGTTGGCCGATACCAATTTACATTCATCTCGCTCCATTATAAATATTGTTGTGGTATTCCCATTTAATCCGTCCTGATGTGCTGCAGATCTACGACATCCAGACGGGTCAGAGGACCCTGACCCTGAACGACCCTGCCCTGGCCAACAACTACAAGAGGAACTGTGCCACCTTCAACCCCACCGACGACCTGGTTCTGAATGATGGCGTGCTGTGGGACGCCCGCGCGTCGCTCGCCATCCATAAGTTTGACAAGTTCAACATGAACATCAGCGGCGTTTTTCACCCCAACGGCCTGGAGGTCATCATCAACACTGAGATTGTATCCTCCTGTGTTTAAAGTCTCAACCCAAGCTTTTTTCTCTTCACACCGAACCGCTGAGCTTTCATGCTTGTAAGCTACATCAGTTAGCTTAGCATAAGGTTTGTCGTTTGTTTTGGGACTGGACTCAGAACTATCCAGTCTTGTCTTGGGACTGGACCCAGAACTATCCAGTCTTGTCTTGGGACTGGACCCAGAATTATCCAGTCTTGGCTTGGGACTGGACCCAGAACTATCCAGTATTGTTTTGGGACTGGACTCAGAACTATCCACTCTTGTCTTGGGACTAGACCCAGAACTATCCAGTCTTGTCTTAAGACTGGACCCAGAACTATCCAGTCTTGTCTTTGGACTGGACCCAGAACTATCCAGTCTTGTCTTGGGACTGGACCCAGAACTACCCAGTCTTGTCTTAAGACTGGACCCAGAACTATCCAGTCTTGTCTTAAGACTGAACCCAGAACTATCCAGTCTTGTCTTTGGACTGGACCCAGAACTATCCAGTCTTGTCTTAAGACTGGACCCAGAACTATCCAGTCTTGTCTTGGGACTGGACCCAGAACTACCCAGTCTTGTCTTGGGACTGGACCCAGAACTATCCAGTCTTGTCTTAAGACTGGACTCTTCCCTGACTTGATGTGTCTCTTTACTTTGGACTTGTTGTCTTAACTTGGCAGATGCCTACTTTGACTTGAGTCTTGATGCAGAACTTGTCAGTACTGGCTCTCTTGGTTCGTCTTGGATCAGGCCGGTCTTGATCTGGGACTTGATTCTGGACACGCCTGTTTTGACTTGGGACCTGAGTGCAAATACATTTACCATAAACACAATGATGATGATGATGATGAAGGTGTGGGAGTCTCTGAGATTTCAGAGAAACATGAAGTCGTGATATGAACCCATCCTGTTCTCTCCTTCATGCTTCTTCTGCCGGTCCGGCGTGAAACGGGTTTCATTTCTTTCATCGGAGTCTTAAATTGTCTCAACCCTGTACGTCAGGATAAATGTGTCAGCGTTCCTACGGCTCTGTGTTTAAGTCTGGTTGTCGGCCTTGACTGCGGGCCTCAGTGGGACCTGAGGACCTTCCACCTCCTGCACACCGTTCCCTCTCTGGACCAGTGCAGGCTGGTCTTCAACAGCAACGGCACCATCATGTATGGAGGTACTGGCCCAGTGTGTGTCTCTTAATCCTGACACAACGGCAGACAGATTATTAATGATAATCCTGTGGTTACATCTAACAGTCCACTCTCCGTGTTTTTACAGCAATGCTGCAAGCTGATGAGGAGGACGACGCCATGGACCAGCAGATGAAGAGTCCCTTCGGCTCGTCCTTCAGAACCTTTGATGCCACAGACTACAAGCCCATTGGTAGGACGCACTTCCTGTTTATTGCAGACTTGATGCTCGCTGTCCTTTTTTCTTTTTTAAAGTAAACTGACTCCATTATATTTAAAAACGAGAAAATAGTTAGTTTGCAGGAGCTTTTATTTCTCTTCGTCCAAAGTTAACGCCTCAGGGGTTGTTTTCTGTTTTTTCAGCCACGGTGGACGTGAAGAGGAACATCTTCGACCTCTGCACCGACACCAGGGACTGCTACCTGGCTGTCATTGAGGTGCGCTACTATGATACTATGAACGTTATCCAGGAAGTAGCCTGAGCCCCGGCCACGTTCTGATTCAAAACGCAAATCCAGACTGAAACAAAAATGTATTTATAAAAGCACTGGTACGGTTCCTTATAAGGACTGTTATGATCCGTCCAATCAGTACTGTTCATTTAGTTCAGTTTAGATGTTTTGTAGTTTCCTCTTGTAGGTCATACAACGGCCGAAACTCAAAACCGTATTTGTTGTTTTAGAGGCAGAATCTTTTGGTGGTTTAATTCATCTAATTGTTGTTTGTTTTTCCCGCGGTGTCTCCATAGAACCAGGACACGGTGAGCCTGGACACGGTGTGTCGCCTGTACGAGGTGGGTCGACAGAAGCTGGTGGAAGAGGGAGACGAGGACGAGGTGAGACTGTTTACCTTCCCCCGGGCAGGAAGTTTTTCTTTTTTTAACTCAACAGTTTTGCTCTGTTGCGGGGCTGTAAGATATTATCAAATGATGTTTGATAATATCACATAACAACACATTTTCTATCCATCCAACCCATAAATCTATGCGTTGAAGAATACTGGAGAACAGCACTGTCAAGATCGGGATGTGAGACGCATCAAAATCAACAAGATTATGATATATGTGTTTTATTTTTGTCACCACAGGAGAAGAATCAGCTTAAAATGTATAGAGCCCCAAACAAATGTCTACTTCTGTTTGCACAAGGTGGTCTATTTATTATCTATTAGTGTCAGTATTACTTTGATATTGCAAAATGGGCGTCTCAGGGAAAGAAGCCTGGATGCGGATGTGAAACATCATATTTATACTTTATAATGTATTCATACATATTTATGAGGCGTTGCTCTCTTTGGATGTTTGCTGTTTGGTGCAGATTCAAGTCAGAACCCGGTTTCACCGTGTTTGAAGATGTTTTCCTACAAGTAGGGCTGGAAAACTGCCAGCAGATTGTAGCCTAGATTATCGGATGACACGAGTTTCGATGGTTCTGCCGCATCTCTCGTAGTTTTCAACGTATATCTTAAAGGATCGGTTGGGTGTGATAATTCACTCAATGTGAACAAATGCATTTACTTTCCCTTTGTTCTTTATTCACCCACACAAACGAATCTTATTCCGGAGGGATATTAGAATTTCATCCCACTTACCCACTAAATTTTTTTTCTTGCATTTTACTTTGCGCCCAGATTTTGTGGCGCGAGAGGAAGTCGGTTCCATCCTAAACGCATTCCTGTCATGGACCCGTATCCGTGTGTTCCACGGAGTGATTATTTGAATTGTTCTCGATGTGTTGGATTCCTCTTCGCTCTTTTCCCGGCCCAATAAATGTGCTGTTGGATTATGAATGAGTCGAGGAACGCTGACTCAGCATTTGTTTTCCTCTTCCTCTTCCAGGATGATGAAGACCAGGATGATAATGATTCGTCAGACTCAGATGACGACGACGATGATGACGACGACGATATGGACACCGACCCGCTCATTGCAGAGCTGGAAAATAACGACGACCCGGAAAACGGGGACCACCCCGTTTCTCCCACAGATCAAGAGGTACCCATATATATTCTTAATAATATACAACCTTAATCTCTACCTGTAATCTATCTTCAGGGCGGGCACTCCTCTGATGTAATGGAAAAATATGATAAAACATTCAACCGACTGAATTTTGTTCCATTTCATTAAAGGTGCAGTCTGTGAAATGTAGCTGTGTCTCTGTGAATAATTGGAATATTATATTCATAATATTTGTTCTAATTATAATAACCAAGTAAATAAAAGGTGGAGGAAAAGAGTTTGTTTATCTTCTTTTTTTTTTTCTTCTTCTATGGTAGGACCAGGAGATTCTGGCTAAAATTAGTACCGCCAATTTTTTTTCCGAAGAGGTTTATATTTACGTCCAAGCCTGACGGGGTCCGATAGAGCAGTAACCGAGCCCGGACCAAACCCAACAGACCTTCTGTTTCTCTATGCTAGAACCCAACCATTGTCCCAAAGTTAATGCTAGTGTCGCAGAGTTGTTGTTACCATGGTTACCGACAGTCTGTTTACAGTGATTACTCTCGTCGACAGTGGGCTCCAAATGTTCTGGTTTCTTTTAAGTCTATTTTATCCCTCCCAGATTTCAGATCTTCTTGGCAGCAACAGCAACGACGACAACAGCGACAACGACTCAGGAGACTTGGACCCCTCAGACAGAAGCGGCAACGAATCCGACCTGGACGACATAAGTCGTACGTAATGGTTCCGGTTCCTCACTTGAACTCGTGTGTAATCACAAAACTATTGGGTTCGCTGACTTACGGTCCGTTTAAGACGTAACGTGGCGCCCTGCAGAACGCTCATGCCGCTTTTTACTGTACCCGATATGGTTAGTGATCTTCTGTGGAAGATCTCCACAGCACACCGTGGAAGAACTAGCAATGTGTCTCCTCTTGCAGTAGACTTCCCAGAATCAACAGACGAAGAATCCGAATTGATCCGGGCCGTCCGCGACAGGTGGTTCTCCTGATGCCGCTCCGCTGACTCTGTCGACCTCAAGAACTTTTTCTCCCCTTTTTCAAGCCATCATTTCCTGTCGGATCAGGCGAGTCGAGCGTGAACACACCGAGCAGAACATCGGCGCCCTGGAGGATGATGTCATCGTCCCAGCAGCGAACGAGTACTTCCCAAACATCACAGGTATCGAATTAAGTACAGAGTCTTCACTCAGTAGGAGATCTTACCTGACGGGAAGGAAGATTCCTCGATGCTCCAGATGAGACGTTTGTAGAATTCAAGAATTCATCATTGTGGGCTGAACCAGAACAGAACCTCAGCTTACCTTTAAGAGTGTTTTTTTTTTTCTTCCTCAAAGGTCATTCAGGTTTGATCTAAAAGTTCTCAGCACAGTCACGTTAAGTAGAGTTTTATCCAGAGTGGTCATCCTTCCCGTTAACTAATCTTCCATCCCCACTGGTGATGTTTTCAGCGGTCCTGTCTTAAACCCGGTTCTCACAGAACGTACCGGATTCATTAAGTTTACGTTATCACCATCGAAAGATTCTGTTCAGACCTGGCATCAACGTCCGTCCCGGATGATCCCATCGGTTCTGAGTCCAGCCGTCCACCCCTGGCAGTTTCTCATCCGGTCATCAGATTTATGCAAAACATACGATGGATTTACAGGAGGGTCCAAATATCATGAATCATTTCTCAAAGACGGCGGTCTCCAAACGCCAAAACAAAATAAAACTGAGTGACGCTTTTAAGGAAATCTGAAGACTTTTCTCCAGTATTGATTAAAAAAAAAAAAAGTAAGACCACACGTGTGGCGGATTATTGTATTTATAAAGTTTGAAGTGTTTACTGTCAATAAAATATTGTTTGGTTTTATACATTTGGCTAAAATCATCAAACGGCTGCTGAACGTTGGTCTCAGAGCAGAAACAAACCCATGGAAATAAAGAACATAGTCGATTTAATGGAAGCAATTAATGATTATGAACTTCCTGTTGCATTATTTAAGGCCACGGTTGAATTTCCAGAGAGGAAAGGGTAGAAAGAGATGAATTTCAGAGTAAGTCCACTTAATCATAATCATTTTATTTATTTTTGGACCTTTTCATCAAACGTGTTCATGTTTTAGTCGAGTGGCCGTCGTCGGATCAGGACCACTGTCCATTTATTAACCAGTCCTACGCTGTCGTTTCAGACAGCAAAGGTATGTCCCAGAAAAAAAAAACACATTAAATGTGAACACATATCTGTAAAACATGATTTTTTATAAAGAAAAAAAGGGAAAAAAAAGAAGAAGCTTTCACTAGTGAGTAAAATAAGAACTATCAGAGAAAGATATGTTAAATAAAAGCCAGATCTCCTCGTCTCGATTAATCTGCACCTAATTTTGGCAAAATTGGACCAACGGTTGAGATATTATGGCCTGAAAACTTTTGGAGATAAAGTTCCCCCTAGTGGTGGCAATTTGCAAACAGACCTCACCCAAAATAAGTCCAGTTCTTCCTCACACTAAGCTGCATGTGGGTGTAAAAAGTTGAAAACGAAATGATCCATGAAATGGTTTTTGAGTTATCGCGTTGACCTGCGTTGTAGGCGGACACTATCACGTCTAATTTGAGGAGTTCAATCGGGGGGGGGGGGGTCGCTTGTTCAAAGCAGGGGACTGGGGGCTTTTCCGCGATATACCCTCGCTGTTGGGGACATGCCAGTGAACCAAACTGAAACCAGTCATTCTCAGTCTGCTGGCTGGTTCCGAGGAACTCCCTCGTGGTCGTCTGTGGCCGAGACCGACTCGGGTCACTCAGGACGGATGATCCCACCACATCTGAACAGAACCTACAGATTTTAAGATGAAGAAATCACAAATCTGCAGGGGTTCTTCCTCCCAGAGACGCCTCCATCTTTCTGTGCACTTCATAAAAAAATACCAACGTGTTTGTGCGAGAACCAAAAATACCCCCCTCCTCCAGGAGGAGTCGGGTCCTCGGTGCTGCCGGTGTGAAACACGTCGCCACAAACCCGTTAGATTACGACGACCGAGGAAGAATCTCTGAGCCGCAGAAACGCTCGGCGTTCCATTGGTTCCCTTATATTTCAAGTCAAAGTTTGATCGTTTAAATTATTGGCAGCACAGCCGTCAGTTCATTCATCAGGTAAATACCATCAACTTTGACCTTTTCGTTTTGGCGAGGACCGTCAGCCGTCTTACCGACTGAGAGGTTTTTGGTCCGGATTTGTAGCAGCTGATAATTAATACAAATACAGTATTTTGTGTCCGTACGAGGGGGGACTGGTGAGTTCCTCGGGTTTCCCCCTGGTTCTGATGAGCCCGCTTAGACGTTGACCCCTGCTGACCGAGGTAGTGGACGACCTCACTAATGTCCAGCTCCTCAGACCGATCCGACTACACGTGATTTATTTTTAAACTCTGAAGAGTCACTCTTGCAACCATTGAGAGGTTTAGAACCGATCTCCTTCTGCTTTGGACCACTGACATCCCCCCCCCCCTCATATGCGATAATTGTCCTTCAACATTTTCACTGACGTCTTACGGATGATGTCATCATTCTGAATCTGGTGTTTCTTCAAACCTAGATGTTTATACACAGTAATTATTTCATTATCAGCTGTTACAAAGTTTCAGTTTTATCTTGCATTCATAATGTTGTTGTTGTTTTTTTTTGCCTCATCTCTGAACATTCGACCTTTGACCCATTGAGGGTGTCATCATCACGGGTGAACCTCACAGCCACCTGTCCTAACACACTCCACACAAAGCAGCGAAGAAGCTGTTTGGAGTCTGGACACGGACCTTTAAAGTTCCTGACAGGAAGTAAAGTTTCTGCCAGATGTTTAAAGGAGGTTTAAGCACCTGCAGGTTCTTCAGAACCACGGGATCTACCGGTTCAGATTGTATCGTTTGTAAATCTGTTGTTGTAAATGGAGACTTTGCTTGAGTTGATAAGTTCTACTTTGATAATAAAAGACCTCTCCCTCGCTGGAACTCTTGGCTTTCTTAAAGTAGAGATCTGAGCTGGACCTATATATCGGTTCGACGGATCGGCGTGGACGCATCGGAGGATCTTGCATCCGTTTCAGGACGATGGATTCTCGGCTTCATCCAGTCAACAACGCCGCTGGATTGACTGACTTCGGGGCGCCTCTAGCTCATAAGGTGCAGCGGGGGTCCCCCAAGCGAATGATAAGGTGTTCAGTTCCAGCCCTTGCAACCTACATGGTGTGGGGGTCCCCAACCTACAGCCAGGCTCCGCCCACTGCTCCTCAGGGAGGGGTCAAAAGAGAGGAAATGATTTCATCACCTTGTACTGTGTATGACTATGTAATAAACAAAGTAAGATTATTATTTGGATTAAATTTGTAATAACATTTGGTGTAAATGTTCTTAATGATTCAACATTTTGAAACTCTTGGTTTTTACAGGTTTTACAGTGTCGCTGGTTTTTAACGCCTCCTCCCCGGCAGAGATCTTTATCTATCAGCTATTTTTACCTTTTTATAATGAAAACCTTGAGGTTGCCATGGTAACCGGAACAAGCAGACTGCAGGATTCTCTGTCCGTGATGCCTTCCTGTGGCGTTTCCTTAAAATGAACACGTGGTGGCGCAATGCGCAAACAACACACTCCCGCTGCTGCACACGCACTCACCTGTCACCGTGGATCGTGACACTTTCACGAGTCACGCGAGAGGTCAAATGTGGGAAATTTGTGACTTTACATAAGTTTGTGTTTCCTGTATATCCCCGTGCGCGTGTTTGTCACACTCAAGGATTGCGCACGTGCCGCCAATGACGAGTTCTAACGATCAGGCTGCGCAGCGGACCACACACACACACACACTCTCTCTCTCTCTCTCTCTCTCGGTCTCTCCGGAGGCTTTAGTCCTGATCCTCTTACTGATGCAGACTTCCCCACTGCTGCGCGAGACTCACGAAGAACCGGCACTCATTTCCTCTTCTTGCACAACTTTGGATGGATGCCTGCGTGAAGACGCGAGAGGATGCTCTGATGGAGGAGAGGATCCCTGCTGGACTGGACTAGTTCTCCCAAAATGGACCAGTGCGCCCGGCGGGACTCCTCGTGACGTCCAACAGGACCTGTGGTGAATTTACGCATCCTACCCACGCAGCGGTGGAGGGATCCTGCAGCCTGGGTGGATTATTCCCCCCTGTCATAGTTAGAAATAAAATATTCCCATCCCTGTCGGTCCTCCTGGAGGGTTCTAGCGGTAGGTTTTCTCCGCAGAGCGCAGAATCAGCGCAGAGATGGACCAACATTGCGCCATGCGTCAGTCCAGTCCGGACTGTATCTGAAGAATCGGAATCATTTTCTCTTGATTCAAGTTTATTCCCCTCCCCTTCTTCCTGAAGTAAACTTTTACTCCCCAGCTCTCCTCCCCCTGTCTCCCCCCAGTCTGGTGGTCGTGCCTCCGTGGGATTCCATGACTCGGTGTTTTTACGGTGGTGGATTTTTTTTCTGTGGGACGTGATGTGGACTCCGACCGAGGACGAGAAGATCGGAGTGGGTGAGTGGATTCTGGCGTGACTGTGTTTGCGGTGCTGATGCTGATGTGACGCACTGGATCTCCGCTGAGAGACGATGCTCTGACTGATTTACTCTGCTGCCTCTGAGCTGTGGAAGATCCGCTGTGGTCAGATGTCACGGATGTCACGGATGTCTGGAGCTCAGGTGGAGATTCTGTGCAATCCAGCAGTGGTGGCCTCAGGTTATCTGAGGTCCGGGGGCCAAATGAGCAAAAAAAGGCTCCAGTTGTCCAGAAAGTTTTAGGTTGAGGTTTTTAAGGTGAAATAGTGACAAACACCACCATGTGGTTTTATCTAATGTACATTACTAAAAAAAGACATTGCTTAAATGTTAGTTTTGAAGTCTGCCTGTTTGACTGTTGTTCGCATTTCTCACCCGGACATGCGTCTCAAGAGTAGTTGAATTATATATATGTTTTCCAGAGGAAATTTGCCCTATAGATGACATTTTCCCATGTTTGGTCTACTGGTAGGACACCCTAGAGGACATTTTCCATGTTTGGTCTACTGGTAGGACACCCTAGAGGACATTTTCCCATGTTTGGTCCACTGGAAGGACACCCTAGAGGACATTTTCCCATGTTTGGTCCACTGGAAGGACACACCAGAGGACATGTTTTGTCCACTGGAAGGACACCCTAGAAGCCATTTTTTCCTGTCTTTTGTCCCCTGGACCTCCCTACGCAGCAGGCATTTTATAATTTTTTGTAAACTTGAACTGTTCCCTAGAGACAATTTCCCAGTCTACTCTGGAAGTTACCCCTCGCAGGTCACTTCATCTTATTTTATCATGTAGGTAGAATCTCTCCGGAAAATCTTTAGAATCTGTTCTCTGTGAAATATGTGTCTGTGCTTCTTCAGACTCTAGATGGTGGCCTTTGAATTATTGTGTGATATTATTGGAGAAAACCTCAAGTACCAACATTTCTTATCTCTTTCTACATCTGTAAACAGACTGTGTGTGTGTGTGTGTGTGGTACTTGACGTTTGTTGTTAGTATCTCAGAGTCGTGCATCAGTCTCTCTCACTTGTATATATTAACCCTTTAATCCACGCCAAGAAAGAATGTACTATGGAAAAATGTTGTCTTTGCATATTTCATTTATTCATTTAACATTTCAGACACCCTGAATTCACCTTGAAATGACAAATCGTTTGGTCAAACATGTTTTTAAACAGTAAAAAAAAAAGAAAGTCAGACTTATAATATGAAAATAAATTTTGTATTTCATGGAACGTAGTCCGTTTGAATGAGATCAGCTCAACCTTTCTGGTAAAACGTGTTTCTAGAAGACTATTTGACCCTTTTTACACATTTTCCAGTTTTATCAGGTTACATAATTCTCTTCAGAAAGTCCTCCCATGCTTTAATAAAGAAACTAAACAAAAAAAACTTACTTTTAGAATAGACTTTCTGAGTAGCCACGGTCGATGCCCCCTCCTCTGTGGCCCATTTGACCCATGGTGTCCCTCAGGGCTCCATCCTTGGCCCCTTACCCTTCAGCATATACGTGCTGCCAATGATTCATATTATAAACAGCTTTAGTTCCATTTTTTCAATATTAAATAGAGACTCAGGATGACCTCCACCAAACAGCTGAGCAGGACATCAAAGGTCGTCCAAATGGAATAAAGTGAGTGAAGTAGTGAAGCACACGCGTTGTTGATTGAACTCTCATGGCTGTGTTAATGGAGAGGGTCTGTGTCTCTGCAGCAGAGCGCAGTAATTCTATACTGCAGTGTGATGAGAGCGACTGAGTCCAGCTGAGAGTTGGCGGTTCAGGAGCCATTAGCCACCGACCCGCCCTGAAAACCTCTTATGTAACTCTGCCGCCTGCTTTCTGACTTCATCATCTTTTCTACTGTAACTTCATCTTTTTCAACTTTAGTGCATCTGATTGCTGATGTTTTTGTCCTGTGTGTTTTTTTAATTTTTTTTATTTAGCTCAGTAAAATTCTAGTAATCACAGCTACAGGTGTTCTGCAGGTATATATTGTGCTGCTGTGTTGATATCATCTATGGATATTTCTTTACCTCCGCCTAGACGGTTATATTTTCACTCCTGTACGTTTGTTGATTTTGTTTGTTTTGTTTGTATGCTTGTGTTGAAACCTTTGTTTTTCTTTGATGCTGGATATTGTGACTCAGTTTCAACAGTTCCTTTGATTCCTTTAATGTTTCTTTGGGGGTGGAGCTTAGGGCTGAATTTCAAGTGTGTCTGTGATTCCTTTGATGTTTATTTGGGGGTGGGGCTAGGGACTCAATTTCAAGAGTTCATTTGATTCCTTTAATGTTTCTTTGGGGGTGGAGCTTAGGGCTGAATTTCAAGAGTGTCTTTGATTCCTTTGATGTTTATTTGGGGGTGGGGCTTGGGACTCAATTTCAAGAGTTCCTTGGATTCTTTTGATGTTTCTTTTGGGGTGGGGTTCAGGGCTCAATTTTAAGAGTTCCTTTGATTCCTTTAATGTTTATTGGGGGGTGGAGCTGGGGGCTCAGTAGGCTGGACAGAGACGCCGCAGTGAAAGACGCAGGATACGAGCGGCGACAGAGTATCTGAGAAATACTCAGAGCGTTTGTTATAGTTGTCGGTAGATTTAGAGGCTGGCAATGACGCAAACAGTAATGGAGGAATCGGCATGAAGTTTTCCGTATCCTAGGCTACTGTTGTTCCATGGCGGAGGTTTGCGTTCTCTGAGAGCGTTTTCTAGTTACATATAACATTTGATCGGTTTATTCCACAAACCATGAAACTCTAGTTTTAGTAGAAGTAGAGCACTTTTGTTGACAAATGTATCGCAGAATGTTATTTGAGACATTTCTGTTTCTGTCCGTCTGATAGTTTTATGAAAACCATTTCAAGCAGAAAAAGAATTCACCCACATAAGTAGAGCAATCACGGGAGATTTGTCGGGTCAGACCTTCTCTTTCCACATCGCTCCCAGACAAACAGGAGCCTCGTCCTCCAGAAAGCCGACGTTGTGCCTTTAGATGTTGATTAAAAAACACTTTGCGTTCAGTTGCAGGAAAATGAAAGGCTGAGTTTAAGAAGATGATTGAAAATGGCGAGAACGCCCCACAGACTCCAGGGTGTCGATCGGGGTTGAGAGAAGACAACCTTTCATGTCGGAGGAGTTAATTGCATTAAACTTTACAGATGAAGTTTTTTCCTCTACTGCTCAGGAATCATTCGGGTCTTACTTTAAACGTTAGCATAAGGAGTTCAAATAGCCGGCGCCGTCGACTGACAGCTGCTGGGCCTCCCTGAGTGACCCGCCAGGCAGGAGAGGGAGTGAGCAGAGACGCCGCTGACAGGAAGTCAATGTGGGGAATCATGACTCTAGCACTCTGTTAATTGGAAAGAGACGTTACCTGAATGTGAATGAGAGACCGTGTGGGTTTTTTTTTTTTTTTTCCCGCTGCTTGATGAGGCTTCAGCTGAGGAATCTTAATTTACTCCGCCAGTCAACATTAGATCTACATTGTGAAGGTTTCAGAGAGCAGGCTGGCAGCCAGGATGCCGCCAGCGCAGACTGACGGTGACACAGCGCGGGGGAGAAACTAAAGATAAGAAGGCGCCGTAGATGATTTCACTCTGAGCTGGAGCGCACAAGGAGCGTGATCGGCGCCTGAATCGGACCGATGATGCACGATGCTGACTCGGCCTCCAGATTCCCCAGATCTCAATCCGACCCAGCATGTGTGGGACGTTCTTGACTCACAAGTCTGAAACATCGAGGCCCAACTTCACAACTTCTAGGACTTAAAGGATCTGCCGCTGGTACCGGATACCACAGCAGAACCTTCAGAGGTCTGCTGGAGTTCAGGCCTTAATGGGTTGGAGCTGTTTCGGTGGCAAAAGAGGGATCAATACAAAATTAGGCAGGTTGTAATGTTATGGCTGATCTATCTAGATGAGCTTTAAGATCTAGTATTAGTTGATAAAAGTTTTCTTGCGCAGACGCATGGAGCCTGATATTTCATCTAGATTTGGAGAATCCAGCTTCAGACACCCTGAGAAAAGCATCAAACTGGACTTTTCTATATTGCAAAAGTAGTTTTTATGCACATTTCTGACACAATGGCAATAAATCATCCCACAGAAGTCAAGTAACGCAGGTACACAAAGGCTGAAAGAGAGCAGGAAATCCTTCAACTCTCTTATAAAGACAGGATGAGGTGTGAGAAATCCTCCAAACTTCCGTCCCGTTGAAACCGGACTCGCGTATCCCTTCAGTGTTTTCATGTCGGCCCGTTTGTTAATCCGTTTGTGTTGGTGCTGGATGAGGCTTTGCATACCAAGGCAGGGAGAGTGGTATCTCAGAGGCCTTCCAATGGAGAGGGGATGACTAGAGCCTGCATGTAGAGAACAGCTATTCAGCTGCATGAATGCAGCTTTGTGGCGCCCATAGAGGTCCCTGAATGCAGCGCGACCCCCCTCAGGGCCGCACAACACAACACAACACAACACAACACAGTTCTCACACTCACACATCACACCAGACGCACGGACACAACAGGACACACACCTGCAGCAAAACGCAGCGTTTAATCACTTCTCCTACTGTTTCTTTTTTAATTCAAATGTTTAAATGAAAGTGACAACATTCGACTCTGGCTACTTTTACACCAACAGAGATCCGGGTCTGGTTCCGAGCCGGAGCCTCATTTGGAACCAGTTCTTTGTGTTTCCACATACAAAGAAGGCGGGCTCTGCCAGGAAAACTGGTGCCAAAACATTTTCTGGTCCAGAAAAGAAGAGCCGATCATGTCAGTGGACAGGGGGGGCGGGATTATTGTAACCAAATAAAACGTGGCAACCGCTATTTTTAAGATCGCAGTGTAGATTTCCCTACAGTTGTTGGTGTTATAAAGATATTTCTTATCTTCTATCTTAACCCTTATCCTAGACAAAAGCATCTGAGCTACAACGAAACGAGAGTTCTTGTTCCTGGGCATAAACAATCTCTGTGATGACGTGGATGTCATGCCTCAGTGACGTCATGACGCTATGATGACACCATGACGGGGCTCTAATGACATCATGACAGGGCTCTAATGATGCCATGACGGGGCTCTAATGACATCATGACAGGGCTCTAATGACATCATGACGGGGCTCTAATGACATCATGACGGGGCTCTAATGACGTCATGACGGGGCTCTAATGACATCATGACAGGGCTCTAATGACATCATGACGGGGCTCTAATGACATCATGACAGGGCTCTAATGACATCATGACGGGGCTCTAATGACGTCATGACGGGGCTCTAATGACATCATGACAGGGCTCTAATGACGCCATGACAGGGCTTTAGTGATGTCATGACGGGGCTCTAGTGATGTCATGACAGGGCTCTAATGACACCATGACACAGCTCTAATGACACCATAACAGGGCTCTAATGACGCCATGACAGGGCTCTAATGACACCATGACAGGGCTTTAGTGATGTCATGACGGGGCTCTAATGACATCATGACGGGGCTCTAATGACACCATGACGGGGCTCTAATGAACCGTTACAGGGCTCTAGTGATGTCATGACGGGCCTCTAGTGATGTCATGATGCAGCCCTGTTGCTCCTCCACCTAGTGGAAAACTAAACCAGTACCTGTTTTCCATCTAAGCGAACCAGCAGCTGGTTCTGAGTTTCCGTTCTGAGGTGTGGCACCTGAATTGAAACAATGCTCTATTTGGGTGAACTGTTCCTTTAAGTTGTTAGCCGGTCAGTGGAGACACTCGCTCTGATATACACGACACAAACACGACACAGCCGGCGATCAAACTGGGTCCCTCTCAGTGAGTCGTACACCGGACGGCCCTCTTAAGTCCGGCTCTCCTCCGTTTAGTTTTCAGTCTCTTCTTTTTACTCCTTTTCTTCTTCCTTCTTTTCCTTTTCCCCCTGAAGCTGCTTCTCTTTTTGCTGCTGGCGCTCTTCCTCATCCATCACTGTCGGGACCTTGCATGATTTAGGGCTTTGCCTTTTGATCAGAGCTCCTCCTCAATGATGGAGCGACCTGTCAGACATCTCTAAACCCACTTTATCAACCTTTCTAATCCACCATTTGTTTCTTCGGTCTCCGGGTCGGGCTTCATCTGTCAAATGTTGCATCCTTGGTTCAATCTCCTATCAATGTTCCACCATTTCAATAATGACTTAAAAAATGACTAAATAAAGACTTAGTACCCATGGGGAGGGATTTGGGGTATTTATTTCTGCTTCATTTGACCACATTGGTTTTACTTACTCAATCCTAAAACATGCTGAACAACTTAACAAGATATTATAGAGTCCGCTTTACTTCTTCCTCATAGTCTACCTCAGTGTTTGGTTGACCTGGTATCAGAAGACGAGCTGCCTATTGTATATATATATATATACACTGTGTATACTTAGCCGAGTCCATTCCAGAAAACTACATCCAGCCTATTTGTTGAGTATTTGTTTGAGGCTACTAGAGTGTCCTAGACCTTTACAGATAACTACCTCTAGGTTAGTGGTCTAGGTAGGTTGAGTCTACTACTGAGAGAACAACAGTATTTCTAGAATACTTGACTGTCCTTCTACAGACACAGAAGTCTAGGTTACAAGAGTGCTCTAGCTTACTACTGAGAAAGAAATGCTATCCTACTACAGTAGTCCCTCTACTACAGAATACTTATTCTAGCATAGCCTACAACAGAGAACTACTTGTTTGCTTGTACAGTGAGTAGCCTAGAAATAGAGCTCTGTAGTAGGCTAGAAAGCGTGTCCTGAATGTCCTACAAAGCAACTATTTCTATGTTAGAAGAGTGGCGAAGCAACTTTACTGGAGTACTAGTTCTAAAGTAGTGTAGCCTACTAAAGAGAACTACCTCTAGGTTACTCAGTCAGAGTAACCTAGAGCCAGTTCTCTGCTGTAGACAAAGTCTACCTAGCCTGCTAACCTAGAGGTTAGCATGTATGCTAAGAAGATTCTCTTCTTAGCCTACTACAGAGTAGCATATCTAGGTTACCAGAGTGGCCCTTTGTACTTGGGGGCCTTGATCTGTGTTAAAGTAGGTGCTATCACCTCTTGTACAGGGAACTGGGACAATTGGTACTACCTTAAAGATCTGGACAAAACGTATACGGCACTCAGAGCAAACGACCGCCACAGCGGCTCAGCTCTGGACAGGTTCACCACCAAACCCTACCGATCGTTGGGCCGCCCCCCTACTATGTGAATAACATCTTTAGTAAAAGTCCCTTAATGACTTTGAGTACCGCTGCTAACAAACGTCAGGAGAACCATAACCTCCTTTGAGGATCTAATAAAAGAGACGTGACGTGTTTGAGACTTAATTGAGTTCCTGCTGCAGCTTCTTGATGCTCCAGCCTAAAGCTTTACACGCCTCTCCGAGGAGTTCTCCTCTCTGCTCCTCCACTAGTGATGAGACGAAGGCGAGGAGTCGTCCTACATGCTGGAACATCCACACCGCCTATGGAAACTGACAGCTCCTGCCCCATCGCTCCTCCCCCCCCTCCTCGGGGTGCCAGCCTGGCCTTTTAATCACATCTCACAGCAGCCAGCTAACAAGCTCATATCACAGAGTCCTTAGTCCTATTTAAGAGGTTTGTGTATTATTCAGTAATTATCTTAGGTCCCTCGGTGAGGTGAGAAACAGGCAATCCTTTCAGGGCCTCAGATACAGTTTGTTTCAGCTCGGCGCCGTAATTGATCCATTAAAATGAAATCACAGCCATTAAAATGCATTACTCCTTCTCTTTACACCTGATCCATCCTGATCCGGTCAGGATCTCTCCGAGGAGCCGTCACGGCATCAGCCTCTCCTGACGGGCTGCCGGTCATCACAGGGCCACACGTGCTTTTACCACATTAACAACCGCTATTAGAATAATCCGGATCAGGTTACAGCATCAACCTGAACCACTAACATGAGGTGGCACCAACTCGACCCCAGGATAAGTGCAATAAAATGAAAAAGAATAATAAAAAGAGCCAGACAGAGCACTCGGAGCACTCAAACCTCTGCCGGCCACAACAGTCACCATGTTTAGGAAAGATTCAGGCAAAGACTTCCAGTATTGTCAACCTCTAAATCTAC
The DNA here is from genome assembly GCA_009660295.1 of Lophius piscatorius. Taxonomy (NCBI): domain Eukaryota; kingdom Metazoa; phylum Chordata; class Actinopteri; order Lophiiformes; family Lophiidae; genus Lophius; species Lophius piscatorius. The sequence goes on from VRLP01000837.1 coordinate 56,140, forward strand.
AAAACAACTCCAACAAACTCTCTGAGTATCTCTCAAATACTCTGTAGCCGCTCGCCTCCTGAGTTTTTCTACTTCAGCGTCTCTGTACAGCCCACGGAGCCCCCAAAAGGAACATCAAAGGGATCAAAAGAAGTCTTGTAACTGAGACTCGAGCTCCATCCCCGAAGAAACATCAGAGGGAATCAAAGGATCAAAGGCAGCAACAGCAACATAGTGACATTTAATACTCCAAAGAGCTTATTTCATTTTATTTCAAATGCTGCGAAAGACATTACGCGACAAAAATGTAATCACGTCCAGGATATGCCGGAATTTTACGTTTTATTTCATACTAATCATTCCTGTTGTTTTTTCCATAATTCTTCTCACAAACAGAGAAATAAACAAAAAGATAAACGGAGGGAAAACATAGCCTCTGCGACTGAGGAAATGAGGGTAATAAAGAATAAAGTCTCCAGAGTCTCGGTCTAACCTTTTGTTATTTGCGACTCTAGAAAATAAAAAATTTACTTGACTTTGTCGGCGGCGGGGGACGGAAAAAAACGGTTAACAGCTTCAGCCCTGCTCTCATTCGTCTGAACTCTGCTCCGGTACCACCCTCCTCTGACTCATTACCCGCTCCCACATGATTCTACACAGAAGCCGCTCATTAATGGGACTTGATGGAGGCAGAACCGGGTTAGAGAGGAGGAATTATTTTGTGCAAATGATTATAGAGCCACGTAGAGTTCAAGGAAGCCCCGAGGAGTTCATCCTGGCTCATTTATAAAGCAGCGGCGAGCGCTCAGGTTAGCACGCCAGACTGGGCCGCTTCATGTTTTATTCTGCGTGGAGGCATGTTCCACCAGCGCCCGCATTCAGAGCTGGTGTGTGACCGCACACAAACAAACTACACACATGTGTGCCATTCATCCCGGGCAGTTTGCACAAAGAGGCCACAAATTGTTAATTGTGATGATAAATTTTTACCCACAAGCCCCCGCAGTAACAGAGAAAGAAACTGATCCGGTTCCCCCCCCCTCCCCGTCCAGAAACAGTTCTGGTTACCGCTGGATTCTTCATTCAGTCGGCGCCTCCTCTGATGGTTACGGCTGTTTTTCAAATGCAGGCAGGAAAATCAGCAACGATCCAGTCGTTCCTGCTGCGTGTTGTTCGTTTCCCGCCGCTTTATTTGTGCAGCAGATTTCCAACAACAAGACGATTCAAAGAAAAAGACGGCTTCAGGAAAAACGTTTATAGAAATATCACAGAACGACATAAAAGTAACGAGGAGAGGATTTAAATAGAAATGAGAGTAAATGTTCCAGTGCAGTGTAATAGCTAAGAAGTAATTAAAGGATGAAGGGGTCAGGGTGGTTCTTAATGGACCTGAAGGGTCCGTCACTTCAATCATAAATCCTCTGCCCCTCATCCTGAGTTTTTCTAGCCTGTGTGATCCGGCCAAGACTGTAAACCTGACTTAATATCAGGGACCTCCTGTGGACTCTGTGGATCGTGGTTCCATTAAGACTCAGACGCTTACGTGACCGTCCACAGAACCGTTTGCGAGGGTTCTGTAAATGTTGAACTGGTCCTTTGTAAAGGTACATTGTGTAAAACTTAGGGTTAACTCTTTAAATTAACGGAATATAATTTGCTTTAATAGCTGTATTTTAATTTGCGTGTAATCAACTGAAGATAATAACTGTTGTATTTACGTTAGCTTAGCATCAGTCAGTTCTATCCCCAGAGGATGCAGGTCAATGGACTTTTTTCAAGTCTTCTTGAGTCAGTGCAGCAATAGCAGTTCTACTAATGTTAGCTACAGCTCTGATAAAAAGACGTGCTAGCATTAACTGCAGTAGTAAGTGCAGATACATTAGCATCACCTGAAGCAATGGCTTAATATGCACTAAGATCAGCTGCAGCAATGGTTGCAGATATGCTAATGTTAGCTGCAGCAAAGGATTGCAGATGTGCTAATTTTAGCTGTAGCAAAGGCTGCCGATGGGCTAACGTTAGCCGTAGCATGGCTGGAAATGTGCCAATGGTTGAAGCAGCACTGAAGCAGTTTTCAGTTCTCTACTTTGGACTTTGAAAAGCTTGAGCTTTGGACAGGTTTTGCTTCAATACTGTCCTGACTGTGATAAACTGCAGAGTTCATATAATCTTTACTCCAAATGATCCATTCAGCGTCGATCGCTACTCAGTAATGCGATCAGCTGCTTCCCCCTACAGATCAGTACCTAAAGCTTGTCCAAGTACAGATTTACAGTCTGGTTTCTGAGTTTTCAAAGAGTTTCAGAGAGAATAAATATCCGGACTTTTTAATGTGTGGTTCTGGTGTCTCACTGAGAGAAAACTTTTTCTCCTGTTGAATTGCGTTTTGGATGAGGGCAGCATCTCCGGCTGGAGGTCAGCCAGTGGACCCGTGTGTGGAGCGTTTGTGTGTCACAGCAGCATTTTAGAGGAGATTTAAATCGTTGTTATGGCGACACTCGGTTTCTGGAGACGCCCTGGACCGACTGCAACCGCCATCGACACAACAGAGTTCCGACAGAGGAGGAGAGAAGATGCTGGATACGCCCGGTCGATGGCTGGAACATCCTTATCTGAAGAAGTTAAACTTCTACATTAAACCGTTCAAAACTCACTGATACGAACGGAGCAATACCCTCGGAGACCATTGGGGGCAGCGTTGTCACAATTAAAGCAAGACTTGACAAACGTTTTAGGACACAATAAAGAAGAAAAAGTTAAAAGGGACAGATTATAAACCTCCGTCTACATGTTTGATGACCTCATAGACCACGGAGTAGACCGTTTCATTTGTTGTCCAAGTTTTGGGTCATCTCTAGAGCTAAAGAGAAATGTAGGATGGATGGAGCTTGTTGGAGAGGATTTTCCTGGTTTAAGGGTTAATTACCTCCGTCATGGAGGTCATGTTTTCACTCCTGTGCGTTCGTCTGTTTTTTTGTTTGTTTGTGAGCAGGATTACAGAAAAACTACAATTATAATTTTGTCTTAAATTTTACCCAGACATAGATTTTGACATAATCCTAGAGGTGATAGAAATTTGGTGAAATTGTTTTGCAGTAACTAACAAAATAATCAGCCTTCTGAGGTAGTGATGTCACAATGTGGCGTTCAAAGAGTTCCCTTGATGTCTTTGATGTTTCGTTGGGGGCTCATTTCCAAGAGTTCCTTTGATGGTCCTTTGGGGGTGGAGCTGGGGGCTCAGTGGGCTGAACAAAGACGCTGAAGTGGAAGGCAGAGGAGACAAGTGGCTACAGAGTATCTGAGAGATACTCAGAGAGTTTGTTGGAATGTGGAGAGAGATTCTGGTCCAAGTAGAACAACTCTCAACAAACATGTTGATGTGTTTCCTCAAAACTCGTTAGGTTGGATTAATAAATGGAATTTGGATTAGGACGTAATTAAATTAGGGATTGCAGGATTTGGGGAGGGGTGTGTTCTCCACCATGTGTTCATCCAGTTCTTTAGGTGTTTTTACTCGTTTATCAGCAGGACGACGCAAAAAACTGCTGAATGGATGTTCATGAAAGCATTTGGGAGGCTTGTTCATGGGTCAGAACCAGAACTCACATGGAATTTGGTGGATCCGTATGAAAGGGACGGAAAAAAAAAAAAATCTTTGTTTAGAGGGGTTGGTGTCTTTGGTATTCAACTTGGTTTGCTGTATTTATTCTGTTCTACATTAAATAATCTAGTAAAAAAAAAGTTGGAACCCCTAATTCTCACATTTTTATTATTTAAATTAAGTCTAAGTTAATTTGTCGATTTAAAAAAGTCATAAAGCTCACTATTTTTGAGTGCGAGTCTGAAATTTTATTGTTTATAAGCAAAAAAAAAAACCTCCCGACAAACATTGTTTGACTTTTTTTTCATTGTATTTTATTCCATGAAATATCAACCGTTGGACCGTTGACCCGCCGTGTGTTCTCTCCGGTGACTCACGCCCGACCGTCTCCACGCACAAAACGCCACGCTCTGTTTAAATGAGGCCGGACCCCAAGGTGCGAAGGGTGCAAGAAAGTTTGACGCCTCCTCACTTGGTCCATGCTTGTTTTTATTCCCGCGCTTCGGAGGCAAGATGTTCTGACAGGAAAACAAACGGTGGGAGACAAAGCTTCCTGGGGGGCAGATTATCAATCTGTTTCCCCTTCATTTCTTAATCTCTCTCTTTAATTCTTTTCTTTTTTTTTTTGTCCCCGTGCTTGTAAATCTCCTCTGTTGTCCCGCCTGCTCCTCCTCCTCCTCTTCTTCCTCCTCCCATCAATCCCCCTCTCACTTAGTCTAATGAATATTTCACGTGGGAAGGCCATAAATAGAATCATTCCCGCGCTCCGTCCATCAAGCTCCGATTTCTCATCCGCCGGCTCTATCAGCAGATTGAGGTTGAGTTTCACGTCACGTTAAATCTCCATCAGTCGTCACAATCAAGACGCTGGTCTCCTCCCCTCATCAACCGTCACATTTTATTCACGTTGTTCCTGTCTCACGGGAGAAATGACGGGATTTTTCCAATAAGGAGACGGGGGGGGGGTCAGATAAGGAGAGTCCAGTTTGAAATTTCACTTTTTTCTTTTTTACACCAATCAGCCATAATATTATAACCACTAACAGCTGATGTGAATAACCTTCATCGTCTGGTTACCAAGGTTACCTGTCAGCCTGTGGGATATATAAACATTTCTTCCTGAGGGCAGCAGGAACAATGGACAAGTGGAAGGATTGACTTTGGCTAAACCACTGGACTGGAAGCTTCACCAATGTTGGACTCGCCGTACTTAATAATTTAACACCAGCTGTGTCTTCTTTTCTTTATATACTTTAAGTCTCTATATTTATGTTGTTTAACTTAACTTTGTCTTATCTAAATATTTTCGAAGTGCCCTGATTGGGTGGAGCACCGATATTTTCATTATACCCTGTGCAATGACAATAAGGCTATTTTATTCTATTCTATTCTATTCTGTTATATTCTATTCTAATCTGTTCTAATCTATTCTGTTATTTTCTATTCTACTCTATTCTGATCTATTCTGATCTGTTCTATTCTTTTCTTTTCTGTTATATTCTATTCTGTTATATTCTATTTTATTCTGTTCTTTTGTGTTCTATTCTATTCTATTCTGTTCTATTCTATTCTGTTATTTTCTATTCTACTCTATTCTGATCTATTCTGTTATCTATTTTATTCTGTTCTTTTGTGTTCTATTCTATTCTGTTATAGTCTGTTCTATTCTATTCTGTTCTATTCTGATCAGTTGTATTCTTTTCTATTCTATTCTATTCTGTTATATTCTGTTAATTCTATTCTGTTCTACTCTGATCTATTCTGTTCTATTCTGTTGTATTCTATTCTATTCTATTCTATCATATTCTATTTTATTCTGTTCTGTTCTGGTCTGTTCTATTCCCTGTCTCTTCGTTACTACAATAGAATAGATTAATCCAGATTAATAAAGTTAAAAAGTGTTTTACTAAATGATAAAATACAAGAAAACGTTCTTTTCTCTTTCTTTTTTTTTTAAAACATGTTATTGGTTTTCACCCAAACTCTTGGATTTACCAGCAGATGGACGGTTTGGGGATTAACGTATTTTATAGCGTCGCCACTTATTTTCGTCAGATGTTCCTAATCTGGTGTTCTTTTTTTTTTTTCTTTCTTTCCTGCGTCAGATTAGACCGCTTTGTTTTGCATTCAACATTTAATCTTTGTCTTTGTTCCCTCCGCCAAGACCGTTTTCACCCGTGTCCGATTGTCTGTAAGCGGGATTACGTCAATTAAAAGACAAAAGAAGGATTTCAAGAATCATTTTTAAAAACTTGTAACGGATCTAGCCTCGACCCGGTGAGGAGGTCATCAGAGGTCAAACCACCAGAACACATCTCAACCTGTGCTAACAGGCTAACAGGCTAACAGGCTAGGTGTACCTGTGATAAAGACTATTTTTCTTCTTTAATGGCAGATTGGAATTTTCTTCCTGTTGCTATATTGACCTTTATAATTATTATTTTAGTTGTTATGTGTTGTTTGTGTGTGCCAGTCAAATAATTACTGCATATATATTATGTGTGGTGTTTTTTCAATGTACACAATTACATAGTATATGTTGTTCAAGCATATGTGTGTGTGTGTGTGAGTGTGAGTGTGTGTGTGTGTGTGTGTGTGTGTTTGCCCTGCAGGCTACAATGCAGACTTCATCCTATTGAATTACTATAATGGGCTGGTAATGGGCCTGACAGGGAGGTGGGTGGTGGTGGTGGTGGTGGTGTTGGGGGGCGTTAATGTCAGAGGTCGATGTGCTTCTCTGGAAAAAAACGGTTTCACAGTCCGTCGGTCTGATGGGGTTACAGAACCATCCGGTTTAACCAGAAACAAGCCGAGGGTGTCTGCGGATGTCTGAAGGAGGCTGGAAACGTCGCCACCAGTAGAATCTCTACTTCACCGCCATCCTCCGATTTAGATCAAACCTGATCTTCAGTTTGAGAGTTTGAGGGATTGTTCTGTTTTTGAAGCATACCGTTCAAATAAAGCGGCTAAAGTTAGCTTTAGGTGTTGGATGATGGTGACGGGGTCAACCCTCAGAGTCAGGAGTTGTTGGCCCAGACGTAGTAATGTTCTATGTGAACAGAACAAATGTTCTGAGGCTTATCAGAAGTTGTCCGTTGTTCTGCTTCTATGACAGCAGTGCAGGTAGTAACTGATGCCACCAGAGATTTCCTCTAGGGTTCTAAACAGTCTTCTCTTAAATGTTCCGGGACATCTTCTGGACCCAAGCTTTGATGGACTTTGATGTCTGCTTTGGATCTCCGCATCCGTGAACAGGATTAGCGGGAATGGAATAATGAATGATGGAATTCCATCGTACCTCCTTCACGCCGCAGGAGGCTGAAACCCGAGGAAGCAAAGCAGCCCCTGATCATCAGCGAGCCGCCGCCATGCTGTATGTCTGGAGACGTGTTGCTGATCCAAAGTCTCCAAAAGTCCCAGTTTGGATTCACCGACCCGCAGAGCAGCATCCCAAAACTTCTTGTTCCGATCTGGATGGTTCTGAGATACAGGAGAGTGAATCCGTATCTCAGCCCAGAGAAAGTGACGGGCAGAGTTTGAGTGACGCCCGGTTGAGATGTTTTATCGCCGTGTTCTTCATTCTTCACTTTACTCCATCTCAAATCTCTCGCCGTCACATTTTCTCCCAGATCTCATCCACCTCCCACCTCGCTCTCCTCCTCCTCCTCCTCTTCCTCACCCTCCTGATGGACGTTCCCATTGACCTGATTAGGCCGGTTTATTTGGCAGTAATGGCTGCTGAGTGAACCACATCCGTCAGTGAGCGTTTAATAAGTTCATGAGGTGTTTCTGCATCTTATCGCTGCCAGACGCGTCTCCAGAGAGGAACACGCGCATCACTTCTTCCTCCGGCAGGTCGATCCTCGCCTTAAAACCTCATCGCTTCCACTCTATCAAACAGCTAATGGGTCAGGACGATGTCATACCTCGCCGACTTGGCCTCCAAAATCCCTGTCAGACTTATAAAAGCATCGAGGTTGACGCAAGGCGCTTCATCAAACCCATGTGTTTGTTACCCACAATGCAACTGCAGAGAGCTCTATTGGAGAGAGTGGTTGAGTGAGGAAATAGATCTCTCTAAAGTCGGGCTGAAACTAGCCACCCCAGTTTTGGATCATCTCCCGCTATTTACAAGATTTATATATAAATATATATATATATATATATATAGTAATAATGTGCGAAAATTTTAGCACAATCTCGTCCAGCTCAATATTAGCTAATCTTTAGCAGCATTAGCTATTAGGACTGTTGCTTCAAAGCAAGGAGGTTCCAGGTTCGAATCCACCTTGTCTTCTCGCTACAGGTGTCTGTAGGTGTGGAAATGAACCTGTACTAGAAAAAAATAAACTTTAAAAATGAGTAAAAAAAAACTGATTACAAGAAGATGGTTGCAACAAAAAAAAAAAAAAATCAGCCAATGGAAAACGTGTAAAATAGCCAGGCACACTTCCTTGAAATAAAACGTGATATTTAGATATACGAGAAATAAAATCTTATTTTGAGCTATATTTGATTGGTATTAGGAAGTATTGTCTTATAATACTTAGAAAATTTGTATTTTTCTCCCTCTAAAAATAGTTTTTACGTGTCAGCCTCTTCATTTAAGCATCATTTAACTTAATTTAAGATGTATAGTAGTAACCCAGGTGGAGATTTAAGACCAACAGGTCCTTGAAATGAGATTAGAAAGTGATTTTTAAGCATTTTTAAGAAAAAAAAAATTGTCTTTATGTTCGTTGGAAATGCTCATATTGAGTATTTGATGTATGCAAGATGCATTCTTGGAAATAAAAACCTCTTTATCTCACTGAAACGTTACCTCTTGTGTTAATATCGAGTGAAAGAGATATTTTTTTTACTAGATATAAGACAAATATACATAAGAGTAAGTAAGATTTAGAGCTGATGAACCCGCCTTCTCTCTCTCACACGGAACACGAACGAATATTTTTTATTTTCCGAAACTTTCGCGACGAAGGAAGTGATTCAATATTTAACCTCCTCTTACTGTAAAACTGAACTCGCCGTAACCTCTAACGTCGTTATGGGCCGAGCAGCACCCATTAAAGAGCAAAACAACCGCAGCAGTAAAATACCAATAAAATCCCTATTAATGTATAAATTATCGGGCAGACATTAAGAGGCTTCCTGGTGGCGTCCACTAAGTGCTCGCAAATGTTTGTTCTGAGGTTTTAATGGCCCGTCTTCTTTTTTTCTTATAGCAGTTTCCCGTGTAAACATCACACCAAAGCACCAAACACCGAAATAAGACTTTCAAAATAAGAGCCTCAACTAAAAAAAGTCTAAAAACGTGAAGAATTCCCAACAGCAGTAAATCACTCCGACCTCATGGCCTTTATTTTGAAGGCTCAGTGATGAGACGCTTATACAAACTGTTAGCTGACTCAACTGTGACCGCTAAGCTAGCTGCTCCAAATCAACGAGATGTCCTGCCTGTGCATCCCATAATAAGCATGAGGCAGCCGTGATGGGGCAGAGGCGGACGAGAGGTGACGTCACGGAGCTGAGCCGACTGTTTCCCAGGACGAGGCAGATATGCGTCCGTCCACCATGAGCAGGTGAAAGGTCAGACCTCCTTCTGGGAGGCACTGGAGGGAATCAACCAGGACGGCTCAGGAAAGTGGGACAGCGGAACTGACACTGTGAAAGCCGCTGCTGATGTTTGCACGCATGCGTCTCAGTCTGATACCATGGATGCGATGTCTTTTGTTGCTGGTGATGCAGATGGTTGGTATCCCTGTTAGCATTCTAGCTGTTCTGGTCAGAAACGTTCACATTAGAGCTTATCGGATCAAATAAAAGTCTGTTCTGAGCAAAAACATCCGAATCGAGCAAGAACCAAAACCTACGTCTGAGTCGGATGTCGCACACTTACGACACTATATCTCCGGTTTTACTATCATTCTATACGGAGCATATAGAGTCTATATACGATCTGTATAGAATATAAACTTATAGTCTGTATTATAGACTATAGATTTATGAATCTTGCTATAGCAAACATGCTAAACACAGCATGGGTACTACAACTCCCATCATGCAACTGTGCAATGAAGCTCTTCATTTTTTTCTATTTTTTCTGTGTTTCTGTAACACTTTGACCCGACCTACTCTGCCTTGAGGTCGCATGATGGCGACATGTCCAACTCAATAAGAGGCAGAAAAGTGCGGCTCATGGCGTCACAAGCATTATATTACTTTGACAGATGCAAAAAAAAAGAGAAAAAAAAGCTTCTAAGAAATCCAAAACAACACATGTTGTTAATCCTCTGCAGATTCTCTCTATGCATCTGCTGATTCAGCAGATTTAGAACTCCCAGAATGCACCGGGTTCTGCAGCTTTACAGCACCATACATCTGTCACACGGCGTCAGAGATGATAGAAAAATGGATGGCTGCGCACACACTGTAAAACACACACTGTGTCACACCTGTCTGTCTCCAGCTGTCTGCTGTGTTTCTACTGAACTAATCTCTCTGTGTAGATTAGAGATTATTAGAGATAGAGATATATGTAACTCAGTACTGAATGTTGGCTAAAGCTAGTAGAGATGCTAAGCTAACTTCATCTAAAACAATGAAAAAAGCCCAGCTAACAACAGTTGGCTGCAGACGCACTAACGTTAACTTATCTGCTGACTGAAGACATGCTAACGTTAGTTGCAGCTGCTAGCTGCAGATATGCTAAAACTAGCTTCCTCTGCCGGTTACAGATCTGCTCATGTTAGATTCGGCTACTGGATGCAAACATGCTAACATTAGCTGCGACTGCCGGCTGCTTTCATGCCAATGTTAGCAGCAAATGTTGCCTGCAAACATGCTAAGGTTAGCTTCAGAGGGTTCGTCTTTCAGGCTAACAAACTTTTTTTTTGCCTTTCTTCAACTTTCAGAGACAAGTAGAGTTTGACCAGGTGTTTCCTCAGGATGGACGTTGTCACCTGGACACCTCTTATTTCTTTACACAGATTCCAGCGACTCTCTCTCTCTGTCTCTCTCTAATATCTGTCTCTGTCTCTCTCTCTCTCTCTCTCTCTCTCTCTCTGTCTCTCTCTCTGTCTCTCTCTGTCTCTCTCTCTCTCTCTGTCTCTCTCTCTCTCTCTGTCTCTCTCTCTGTCTCTCTTATCCTGGAGGTTTTTTATCTCCAGGATAATTAATCCACAAAGAAAACGATTTAACGCTGAGTTCCTGACTCTGTGTTGAGAAATAATTTATTAACTCCGGCATGAGCGTGATTCTGGCCCATCTGGGCTCGGCGCTGAGGGATCGGCCTCAGCCTCTTCTACACGCCAGGCCGTGATGTCAGCTGGCCTCGACACCTGGGTAATTCCCCACACGCATACCCACGCATACCAGCACGCGCTCAGATGACAGATGAAGGTTGGCAGCGCCAGCAGCTCCTCTCTCTGCCAACGGCGCCCGCCGTGCAGAGCGGGTGTTTCCCCGCGGCGCCATTTCTCCACTCTGACCTTCGGCTACGCTCATTTATGCGTTAATTGATGTGACGACCAACTAACGTTGCCAGGAGTCGGAAGTCAAGGGGGAGGAGGGCAGCACTGGCTAAAACGAGAGCAGCTCCCAGACTCTCCACAGGCCATGGAGGTCCGAGGAGTCAGGAGATCAAAGGACCTCCACTCTAAACAAAGAAATGAATTCACATATTTTAATCAGAAAAATCTATTTAATTGAATTACATTGAATTCAGTGAAAAGGATCACATTCGCTCTGAACTGTTGACCCCAAGTCCTTAAACTCCTGCACCCTCTCCACCTACTCCACCCTGCCGGCACTCGCTTCTCCACCTCTTTTCCACACTCCCTCCAGTCCTTAAACTCCTTCACCTCCTCCACCTCTACTCCTCCATCCTCACCGTTCCTCCTGCCTCCCTTTCATTCACACTCATGTATTCTGTCTTCACACCTCCACCTCTCCAGGTTCTCCTCCACCTGCTCCCTGCCCTCACCACAGATCACAATCTCCTCCACCAACATCATAGTCCATGGAGACTCCTGCATGACATCATCTGTCAGCCTGTCCATCACCATAGCAAACAAGAAAGGGCTCAGAGGTGAACCTTGGTGCAGTCCCACCTCCACCTTGAACCCATCTATCACTCCTTTTTTTATTTATAATATTTATTTATTGTTGGTTTGTTTTTTGAAGGGAGAAAACATACATTTGTGTGTATTAATAACAACACTTTGAAATAATAAATTACATTTAACTATTAAACAATTTCTATACCTAAGCTAGTTTTATTTTTGTTAAATTATTTTAATTATTTCGATTTTACTACACAGTATATTTAAAAGTGCATGTGAATAACACGCCTCTCTGACACGCTTGATTATTAATGAGTGTATGTGAGAGTTATGGGTCGTACAAACAATACTGAGGTTAAACGGGCCACCATCCCGGTCCGGCGCCGGCCTCTGAAATCAGCCGCGGCGCCGAGCGCTGTTGGGTGATTAGTGTGTTTTTAAACCCGTATAATGGAAGCTTAGCCCAGTGCTCCACTTTCAGGGCCGTTGGACCATCTGGACTCTCGTACGCCGCGACGCTAGAGCAGCGAGGGCTTGAGGGGCCGCGTCAGCCGACACACAGCCGGGTCGGAGAAAAACAATGGTTGACGTTGGTGGTCCTCCGACCAGCAGAACAAACAAATGTTTTTAAATAAATCTGCTAATTTCAACATGTGTTTTCATCGGTGAAGACTCTCAGAGACGCGTTCAATCATGAGGAGGAAGGGCGTCCAGTAGATGTACCTGACCCTCCTCTCCCTCGCCGTGAACAAACAAACATCTGGCTCATCTGTTCGGGTCAGAGGGAGGGGGAGGTGAAGGGGGAGGAGTCTATCGACCATGAGACACTTATGAAACTGGCAGCACGTGTCTCAACTCTTATGTAAACACAGTAACTGTCAGTTCTTTGTAATACGGTCATTATGTCCCAAGTCCACATTCGTTTTCTTTCTCATATCTGGTCACATGATCAGTCGTAGAAGATAGTTAACGTCAAGTTATTATGTATATTTCTTTCAATTTAGTCTGATTGAACAATATCGTCCCTCTTATTTCCCACCAGATTTCTCTGGTCATTGTCAGAATGTAGTTCTACAGGAAGTCTCCGGTCTGATGATGTCACTTTAAGAAAAATATCCACACAAGGATTTGTTCTGATGTCATATTCGTGTTGATCAACGCCACCAGCGCCACAAGCCATCAAGCCATCAAACCAGACTTCTTACCTATTTGAAGGTCTTCTTACTCAACAGGTTGAGATGGTTTGGGCTCGACTTCGGCAAAGATCTCCAATCAGTGCGATCCAGAGAAAACCTTCGGAGGAACCAGCAACTAGATGGTTCCTGAAGACTCACCCATGTAGGCTACCGGGGGTCATCTCTGTCTGAGCTAGATAATGTTAGCTATGCTAACTGAAATAAGCTAGCATTAGCTATTAAGCTTATTTCTAGCAAACTTCAGCCATGAGATTACTGAATTAAAATGAATTTACCTTTAGCTGTAATAGCTAAAATGAGTTAATGTTAGCTACGAGAGCTGGACTTAGCTTACATTAGCAAAGATATCTTAAATTGCCTGATTTTTAGTGATAATGGCTGAAATGAGTTCACAAGAGTTGAAAAATGAATCAACGTTAGCTAAGATATCTGACATTAACTAACTAAAGCTTCAATACTGGGAACTAGCTAATGTTAGCTAAGATATCTATCTAGGTACATCTATCCAAGTAGAAACTAGATAACCTAAGCTGTAATAGCTAGTTTTCGCTCAAATTAGCTGTAATAGCCAAAATAAGCTTATGTTAGCTGAGATAGTTGGAATTAGCTAGCTTTACCTATGAAACAAAAAATATGCGCTGGATGTTACAGTTTTTACAAACAGGTTAAGTTAAAACTAACTGGATCCTTTCAGGACATCTGCCTGAGCTGAAATCATGATTCACGGCCTCCACTTTATTTATCACCTCCCTCTTTATTTTCTGCTGAATCGTCACGTCTGGTTCACCTTCATTCTCTGTTTCCTTCCCGCTCTGTCCTTTCAGACCCACTCGGCCTCCTCATCAGTCTCCTCCTCCTCCACCAGCCAGCTCCTCTCCCCAAAAAATATAAATTGAACCTGTAACTCACCGGCGGAAGTTTAGGGCTCATGCTTCCATTCCTCCTAATCTACAAGAAAATCCTGAATTAAACTCTATGTCTTCCCTCTTCATCACTCCCTCCCTACATCAACCAGCCGTCCATTTGTCAGACGTGCTTTATGCAAACATTTAAAATGTCAGAGGTGTGAATTAGATGCGTTTCTACCAGCTGGGCTGAGGCGAATAAATCAGCCTCTCCTAAATGTCACAAAGCTCATTCATGTGAGAAATGGCGGCAGGACTCGTCGGGAAAATTGCTGCACTTCTTTTTCTTGTCAAAAAATGTTGGTGTATTTCACCCTGAGGAGAAAACAAATATATTCTACCGTCAGAGAACTGCTGTGTCATGACATCGGACCTGTTATCAAACCACAGGGTCCCGACATCTAAAAGGGTCTGTGCATTCGAGATTTTGGCGCCAAGGCATTCAACATGGCTGCCTCAGAGTTTTCCATCACCATCGTACATCGGCGCTAATTTCTACTGATGACATCGTGGCTTTTAATATCTTGGTCATTATTTCTAACTCTTCATCTCGTCACTGGATGATGGATTTCACGTATCTACATTTGACGTTTTTGCAGAAAAACAAGCTGAGCTAACGTTAGCGTAAACTCCCGTACGTCACATGTCGACAGGAAAGGGATGTAAAGACGGTAGTGTTTACTGTTTTTATTTCCCGGATCCATTTCTTTGACATTTACATTTTGGATAGCGAGGGTAGATCTGATATCTTTAAAAACACAAAAGACCCAATAATGGAGCCTCTTCATAGCTTTTTACATTTTTGTTAATGTGCACAATGCTAAATTTTGATAAAACATTACATTTATGTCACAGTCAAAGGTTGAAGTGTGTTCATGTAGCTCACTCTGGGGAAGGACCTTTTGGGTCCATTGTCTATCCAACTGGTCCAAATGCAGAGTCCATCTGGTCCTGTCCCAAAAAAAACTAAACTGTGAAGAATAACATGGATTTTGTGGTATTTTTATAACAGATTACTCAAACATGGTACCAGATTACTCAAACATAGTAACAAACTACTCACACAGTAACAGACTACTGACACGTAGTAACAGACTACTCACACATAGTAACAGATTACTCACACGTAGTAACAGATTACTCAAACATAGTAAAAAACTATTCACACGTAGTAACAGATTACTCAAACATAGTAAAAAACTACTCACACAGTAACAGATTACTCAAACATAGTAAAAAACTACTCACACAGTAACAGACTACTCAAACGTAGTAACAGATTACTCACATGTAGTAATAGACTACTCACTCGTAGTAACAGATTACTCACACGTAGTAACAGACTACGTACACGTAGTAACAGATTACGTACACGTAGTAACAGACTACTCACACCTAGTAACAGATTACTCACACGTAGTAACAGACTACTCACACGTAGTAACAGATTACTCACACGTGGTAACAGATTACTCACACTTTTGATTAAAACAACTCTGGCGTCTACGTTTTATTTTGCGGTTCTTGTGAACAACTGTGAACGCTGACTCCAGAACCTTGGTGGGCCACGACCACTTGAACAGATCGGTCTCGGCCCATTTCCAATTTAACTCCATTAAACTGAATTCTGACGCAGCACAGTTCAAAGGCGTTTCCTAACTCTTTGCATTTTTTCCCTTTTTATTTTTTTCCAGCTCCTCTTGAGTCACACCAGTCCAACAAATGCATTTAGTTCAGAACACAGTATTGTTCTGGAAGTTACTTTCAAACAATATGTCACAACATATGTCATAAAAAGCATAAAGAACCAAATTATGATACTGAACGCGCACCTAAACCCCCATTTCACCGAGGCCGACCTCCGTCAGTGGTCTTTCATCAGTTTTACCTTATTACCTTATACTTAACCATTTCTGGCAGATTTTTTTTATCAAATGTAAAACTTAAAAGAATGTGATATTTGGGCATGCACAAACTGAAAAGTTCATTAAAGTTCATCGCACGTTGTATTTGGTGAGCCCCGGCTGCACAGCTGGTGTAGATATCCTTCAAATAAAGACAGAGGAAGAAAGACCGAG
Source organism: Lophius piscatorius (assembly GCA_009660295.1). NCBI lineage: Eukaryota > Metazoa > Chordata > Actinopteri > Lophiiformes > Lophiidae > Lophius > Lophius piscatorius. The sequence goes on from VRLP01000837.1 coordinate 71,962, forward strand.
AGATATGAGTCATACAGATCCAAGAATGGAGGAGCGAGGGGCCGAAGGAGGAGGAGAACAGGGAAGGCGGAGTGTCTGAGGTGACAGGAGTCCCAGTGAGGGGTGAGTCAGGGTGAGTTTAGAGAGTGTGGCAGGGAGTGAGAGCCGGCAGCATCCTCTTCATCCCTCATTCATCCTCTGCAGATAAGTGCTACTGACCTCATTACTCTCCCCTCCCCCCCCTCCCCTCCCCTCCCCTCCGTCTTGTTGCTCTGCTAACAGATTGCGGAGAAAAACTGAGGGGATGCAAGCAGACAGCAGGATCGCACGCCATCCAGGAGAGACTGAGGCTCCTTTGGCGTGGAGTTCTCCGTGTGTCATCTTCATCCTGATAAAGACTTACTGGAACCTTCAACGCCATGTTTACGTTCCCCTGTCTCTCCATCGTTGTAATAATTAGAAGCTAAAGGAGACGATGAGTCAAGGTTTTAAATAACAAAATAATCAAAAAATCGTTTCGGTGATTTTAGTTTTTCCGCTCTACGTCGATTTACGTAGAGCGTAATCGATTACGTCGCAAACTTCCTCTTTGGTCTTCCTCTTCTTCACCTGCCTTGCAGCTCCATCTCCAGCATCCTTCTATCAGCAGATCCACTATCCCTCCTCTTCACGGGTCCAAACCATCTCAAAATAGCCTCTCTCACTTTGTCTCCAATACGTCTAACCGCCGCTGTCTCTAAATCACTCAGCAGAGCTGCTCTCACCACCATCTTGGAAACCTTTCCCTTCACTCCTGCTGCTGCTCTTCTGTCAAAGATAACTCCTGACACTCCTCCCCACCTCTACTCCTTCACCCTCACCGTTCCTCCTGCCCACCTTTTCATTCACACACATGTATTCTGTCTCGCTGCCATTGACCTTCATTCCTCTTCTCTCCAGTGCATACCTCCACCTCTCCAGGTTCTCCTCCACCTGCTCCCTGCTCTGACTACAGATCACAATCTCCTCCACCAACATCAGAGTCCACGGAGACTCCTGCCTGACCTCATCTGTCAGCCTGTCCATCACCATAGCAAACAAGAAGGGGCCCAAGGCTGATCCCTGATGCCCTCCCACCTCTACCTCCACCTTGATAAATCCATCAGTAACCCCGACCACACACTTCATCTTTGTCACACTGCTCTTATTCATCATCGTAACACTCTAAGACGTTTCTGTCATTCCGGATTTACTCATGCAGTAACAAGTACAATACAGATAAATACAGAATAGACCCCTAATAACATTTTCAAATACACAAACCGGGCATAACATTATAACCACGTACAGGTTAAGTCTGAGTAATATTGGTTATCTGGTTACAGTTTGATTTATTAAGCAGCAAGTGTTCAGTTTGTTGCCGGTGGCATCATTTCCAACCATTAAACGGAGCCGTCAGCTCGTTCCTGCTCATGGGGGGATTGTTAGGACTTCGGTAGGGTCTACACCTTCTCTTTTTCAAAGTGCCGTTTGTGATAACCTGTGCTGGTATTTGGGGCTGTGCAAATAAAATCGCCTGTACTTGTTTCTTTCGAGGAATGAAAGGGTTTCTGGTGGTAAGCGCCCGCGGAGCCAGCTGAAGGCAGCAGAGCGTTTGCTCCACATCTCATTACTGCGGAAGCTGAAACGCTGGGATTCATCCACCGTGGAGATTGCGTTCACACCGCAAACTTTTAAACTGCCAAAAATGCCGTCATCAGACTGAGTGCAGCTCAGATAACCTGCAGCAGGAAACTTTGTTTGTCCTTCCTGCTGTTTGTTCCAGCCGCGGGCAGATGTCACAGATGCAGCCCCCGACCGTTTCCCCGTTACTCACTTCCATAATGGCGCCTGAGAAGCTATTGGAGCTGCTTCGCACGGTCGCTGCGGAAGCTTCCATCATGCATCTGGTTTAATTCCAGACTATGCAGGTTGTTGTAGATGTCTGTGAATTTTCACCAGTTTGATAGAATTCAGCCACTTCTATAGAAAAAGAGAAAATGATGCTTGTGGTTGTAATGTTATGGCTAATGTGTTTCTCTAATGGAGGTACTATAGTGTCTATAGACAATACCCCCAGTGGCTCTTTGGGAAACTTTAGGGGCCTATATGAAAAAATGAAATGTTTATAAAATATCCGCCATGATTTTCCTAAAATAAATAAATGTTAATTCAGACGGCGCTGTGATTTCAGCGCCGGTCACGATTTCTGGAGAAGCAGCCGTGTCACGTAGATCAAGTGTTGCCATAGCGATCAGCCATCGTTGTCGTGAGAAATCACTGATGAGGCAATGGTTGGGATTAAGAGAGAACTGGAGGTTAGATTTTAACCGTCAAACGTTGCCTGCCGACTAACCCGAGCCTAAAATATCAAAGTTTTTCTGTTGCTAGGCAACACTGCCAACTTCCCTCATCGACTAATGGGGTCCTGTTTTGAAAGCAGAAATAATCAGGAAGGAAATCTACTGATGCATCTCCAGTTAAATACTTCTGTTAGTATACCACCATGTAGGAACTTAAATAGTGTTTTTACATCACTACTTGTTTATATTGAAGAATTGACCATTTTTGTTGGACCTATAAAAACAAGTTACCCCGCAATCCCCGTCCCTGTAGCCCCATTAGTGCTGCAGAAGCACCTTTAACCTTCCTCTGGGCGTTCTGATGCAACATGGACAAATGAGCCAGCAGTCCTGTGGGGGCAGAATGAACAATACGGGTCTGGACCCAAATCCTAAGCGTCAGGTCTGCACTATGGCAGAATTCCGATCGTGCATATTGATGATTTGGGTTTTTCAAAGCACCAGTAGCATTAATTCAAATTGCATGTAATTGTATAGTGTGTGACCTTCGACGGTGTAGAAAGTCAAACACTGTTGAACGGAATGGGACATGCCTTTTTCAAAAATGTCTGCGGGCCTTTCGATTTTCTGAAATGAACGCCTTTATGTTCTCCCCGTTTCCTGTTTAATGTGAATTACCTTCATATGCTACCATTTCTATGAGCTTGAATAGTCTCATAAGCTCCTCCCCTTCTTCTCTGTAGCCAGAACTGTTACCTTTTAGGTGGGGGGGGGGGGGATTTTGAGTTCTCCAATCTCCACTTTGGTTTGAAGCTAAATCTGGTTTTTACTTTCTCTAGCTTGCAGCCTCATGCCACAGCTGTAAACCCCGCTACTACTCGCCGCTGTTTGGTGACAAAAACATTTCTCTGTAGTCCCGCTGCGCCGCCTTCCCAGGACGCTCCTCATTTATTGGATTAGATTCACTTCTAATTTATTTAGTTTGCTCTCCGCAGCATGTGTGCTGTGTTCTAACTCGTGTTACATTAACATTAGTGTGTGTTCTAGAAGCAGATTGTGTTCGGGGGCGTCCCTATGAGTTTACTGCATCATAAGACTAAGGAGAGTTTTAGAGAGAGAGAGAGTAAGAGAGAGACAGAGAGAGAGTGGGAGAGATTGCGAAAGATAGAGAGAGTTAGAGAGAGAGAGAGTAAGAGAGAGAGAGAGTTAGAGAGAGAGTGGGAGAGACTGAGAAAGATAGAGAGAGAGAGAGATAGATTAAGAAAGATTGAGAGAGAGAGTGTTAGAGAGAGAGAGAGAGAGATTGTGTTAGAGAGAGAGAGTGAGAGAGAGTGGGTGTTAGAGAGAGAGTGAGAGAGAGTGTTAGAGAGAGAGTGTTAGAGAGAGTGTTAGAGAGAGAGTGAGTGTTAGAGAGAGAGTCAGAGAGAGAGTGAGAGAGAGTGTTAGAGAGAGAGTGAGTGTTAGAGAGAGAGTCAGAGAGAGAGAGCGATTGAGAAACATTGAGAGAGAGAGTGTGAGAGAGCGTGTTAGAGAGAGAGAGAAAGAGAGTGAGTGTTAGAGAGAGAGTGAGTGTTAGAGAGAGTGTTAGAGAGAGTGTTAGAGAGAGAGTGAGTGTTAGAGAGAGAGTCAGAGAGAGAGAGAGATTGAGAAACATTGAGAGAGTGTTAGAGAGAGAGAGATTGTGTTAGAGAGAGAGAGTGAGAGAGAGTGAGTGTTAGAGAGAGAGAGAGAGTGAGTGTTAGAGAGAGTCAGAGAGAGTGTTAGAGAGAGAGAGAGAGTGAGTGTTAGAGAGAGAGTCAGAGAGAGTGTTAGAGAGAGAGTGAGTGTTAGAGAGTGTTAGAGAGAGAGAGAGTGTTAGAGAGAGAGAGAGAGAGTGTTAGAGAGAGAGAGAGAGTGTTAGAGAGAGCGAGAGAGAGAGATTGCCCACACACACACACACTCAAACACTGTTGTGATTCTCTCACATTTAATGATGACATCAAGTTTCCCTCAGAGAGCAGCGTGAAATATTTTTTTACCGTTGAGACGATTCTGCTTTCTTTTGATCGCTCGTCTGTGTTCCTCCCACATCCATCTGCAGCAGAGAACTTATCAACCTCTCCAGCTTCACATGAACACTCGCTCGCTCGATGGCCCTCACTCTCCTTCTTCTCGCCTCCCGACATCACATCCCCTTCAGTAGACGGGGTCATGTGGTTTTTCTGAAAACAGGAAGTCCTCTTGTCCACCGATACGGCGTCCAGTTAAATGTAATTCAAACATGGTTCGCGTGAGAGAACCATGAAATAATCACTACTTCAATCCCCTGATTGCCATCATTTGAATTAGACCCATTTATTTTTGCAAATTTGTTACAAACGCTATAATTCGTGTGTATAAACATCCCACAGATGTAATGGTTGTTCTTTTTGATGCATAGATAACGACTGTATTCTCCAAACATCACAGCCCACGGCACATATCAAACAGGAAGGGGCGGAAGGCCAGTCCTTGATGCAGTCCCACCTCCACCCTGATCCCATCCATCACTCTTACTTCCCAGCTGACCGCCGTCATGCTGCTCTCACACACATCCCGTCGCACTCTGACACACTTCTCTGTCAATACCAAACAGAATATACATAAATACAGATTATTCGGATTCTAGGGCTTTTCAATACACCAATCAGGCGTGACATTGTAACCGCTGACACCTGAAGGGAATAGCATCGATTATCTGGTTACCGTGGCGACCTGGCAGTGGGTGGGATGTATTAGACATCGAGTTAAGATTATATGTCGGAAGCAGGAACAGCGATCAAGTGAGGATCCAAGAGACTTTGACAAGAACCGGATTGTGATGTTAGACGACTGCGGCAGGACATCTCCAGAACGGCAGGTCTCGTTTGGTGTTCCTGGTCTAGACTGTTTAGAACTTTCCAAAGTGGTCTGAAGAAGGTCAACTGGTGAACTGGTGAACCGGTGAGTGTCATGGGTACCAATGCTCATGGATGCAGGCGAGGAGTGACGACCAGCTCCTGCTTTCTGGTCCTACAGAGGAGCCAACGTAGAACAAACGGCTCAAAAACATGGATGCTGGTTCTGATAGAAGGGCGTCAGAACACGATGACATCACAGGGCCGCTTTGGTGACAAAAAAAATTCCTTTATATGCGTTGTGGATCGAAAGAATAAAGACTTCCTTTCTTTTCTTTTTTACTTTCTGGTTTCTGATTCTGTCTGGTCAGACCTCCTTCATACGGGTCGTCAGTGTGGCCCAGTAGATGCTGGCTGTAACTGGTGTCCCGCATTTTAGGCGTCTCTTACGCGTTTAAACAGACCCTCACTGACTCTAACGAGCCAGTCGAGGCTCTCGGATGCTCATTCAATCCTTCTCTCCTCCTCTCGTCTGACATTGTGATGATGTCACAAGTGGCAGTTGGCCTAGTTGGCGGTCCGATGTAACGCGGTGCCAGAGGAACATACATTTGTTTGTCTCGTGGGACGAGAGTCCTGCATCAGTGCAGCGGGACGTAAGGGATGCTTAACATGCACATTCCCCTGTCCGCCGTCCGTGTGTTCAGGTACCCACAAAACAAATGTAACTCCTAAACACGCACTCACTATTGTGCACCGCGCCATGAAAGCACCTGATCACGTATGCGACGGGCTCAGAGAGAACCCAGTGAACTCCACGAACCGGCGCCCTGTTGTCTTTTTGTTTTTACGCTGACAGTACGACCAGGCTTCATTTAGCCTGAGGTCATGGACTGTTTTCATGACCTCATGGGGGCTTTTCAGGGACAGGTCAGGGATATTTTTGAAATAGTCATGGCCAACCGATAACTTTTAAACCATTTCATGCACCATTTTCAAATTTTTTACCCACATGGACCCTAGTGCGAGGAAGAACTGGATTCATTTTTGGGGAGGTCAGTTGTAAAGTTTAGACACAAGGGGGAGCTTCATCTCCAAAAGTTTTTCGGGCCATAATTTCTCAAGCGTTTGGTGCAGATGAATCGAATCTCGGAGATCTATCCTGTTTACATTACGTTTTACTGGAATAGTTTGTATTTTAGTCACTAGGGTTTTTTTTTTTTATCATATACTGGTTTTACGAACATAACCTCCTAACCATTGGTTCGATCCAGTCCAAATTTCTGTCCACATGAATCGACTGGAGGACGTCTTGTAAAGGTCATGATAATAAGAATGTTTTACTGATCTGAGCTTTTTATTTATATGTTTTACAAAAAACAATGTTTTCCGGACACAATTAGATACTCATTTTTCCAATTTCATACCCGAACTTACTTTAGTGTGAGGAAGAACTGGATGGACTTTGGGAAAGATTTGGTGCACATGATATCTATCTTATAGATATTATTTGTCATTCTAGTTGTTCATACTTCACTCACTGTTGGGAGCTCTTTTTTGAAATAGTTTTTCATAAAAAACACAGTTTTTATGGACTTAACTTCACATGTAATTTGAAGAGTTCAATCAGGGGATAGAGCCTGTCCAACGCAGGGGATTGGGGGCTTTTCAGGGACGTACCAGCGTGGGCTTAGTTGAATGTTTTGGATTCAATGAAGATTTAAAGATTGTCCCTCCTTTTGTCCATCACTCGGAACTTTCAGTCCTGACAGTCTGAACCAAGGTTCAGCTTTTGTTGATCCGGTTCATTTTGGTTTAAGGACCCAAATTAGTTCTCAAACCGTCCAGTAACGTGCTTCTACACTGTAAATGAAGCCAACCATGGTTCACGGTTTGATCCGCTGGCCCTCGCCCCGGAATCAGAATCTGTCATCCTGTAGGATCCTGAGGCGCGAGATGAGATATCCACAGCCCTCAGTGAGTTCTGGTTCTACGCTTGGGTCTCTTCCCCTGTTTTATATCTTCGTGTCCAGGAAACCTCATAAGAGAGTTGTCGTTATTCCCTGGACGGGTCTCCCAAAGCAAACTGGAATTTGGGAAGGCTAGGATCGATTCAAAGATTTTCAATAAACTTTCCCAGATGAAGGAGACTAAGGCCCCTCCCAGAGGAGCTGTGAGTATCTCCATACCGGACCTTCAGGGGTGGGGTATCAAATAATATCAAATAATTTCCACCATTGATTTTGTCTGCGTTTCTCTTTTCTCACGTTAACTGTCCCTTAAATACCTCCATTATCTCTATGGCACAGTTTTTCTCTCTAATTTGTCCAAACCGTCGTCGCACTCGTACGGTGAGTCACACACTCTGGGATCACATGAGGTGGTTTGTTATGTGAGTGGTTGTGTGTTCCATTCAAGCAGAGTTTATCCAGGTCAGTAAGTTGATCTGATTAAATCAGTTTAACAGTTACCCGCGGCACTCTCTCTCCCTCGCTCTCTCTCTCTCTCTCTCTCTCTTTCTCCTCCTGTCGCTTCCTACCTCTTCTTTTTCCCTCGTTTTGCTTCTTTGCTTCCAGCCAATTCCCTCCCCCCTCCTTCTCTCTCTCTCCTTCTCTCTCTCTCTCTCTGGAAACCTCTGTTCAGAAGAGGCAGGTATGATCTTGGCTGAGGAAGAGGAGACTCTACAGATTCCTGCAAACTTTCATCCACATTTCTACAGAGATTTGACCAAAAACATTCAGAAAAAACACGTCTGACTCAACATGTGGGTCGTAGGCTGGAACGCGGAGAGCCGCCCTCTGCTGCCTCGCTCACTGTCCAAACTCATCTTCAGAACCAGAACACAGACCCTTCGGCTGCCGTCTCCACCTGCCAATTAGTGCCAGTGAAAATGTAATCTGGTCAGACTGTGGGTGGGAGGACTGGGGAGGACAGGGGGGGGAGGGAGGGTCCCGTCCATCAGATTTCCTCTTCGTTAATCCGGATTAATCCCGACTAATGCTTCTTTTGTCCTAAGACTCGTCACCAGCAGGCTTACTCCTCCTCTTCCTCCTCCTCTTCCTCCATCGCAACTTCAAACAAATCAATTACTGCAGGAAGAAGTGGTTATACGGCGGCGAGCGGCGAGTGGCGAGAAGCAGGCATGGCGGGATTATGAAATGAGGACTGTATGAAAGCCAATAAAATCGGCGCGCACACACACACACACACTCTCTGTGGAGATCATTTCCTGGCAAACATAAACACCATAATGAAAGCCATGCACTTTGTTTAACAGGACGTCAGACAAATACAAAACGCCTGACAAATATAATATATAATTCCCATAAAACAAATCATGTGACTTTTGCCGCGGCCTCTCCTCGCCCTCCACAACAGCAGGTGGCGCTGTGCTTCAGTTTGAAACAGGAAGTTGAGTCGAAACTAATTTCTACCAGTATGAAAAAGCTTTCAGTCAATACACCAAATAAGCCATAACATTATAACTACCTGCCTAATAGTAAGGTTAACTTTTGGCGCCCGAGATGCTGCGTCTGTTTCTGCGGTTGAGCCTCAGGAGATCCGGCGGGCATCCAATTATTGTAATGTTGGCGGTTTGATTCAAGGCTCCTGCAGTCGGCATTAGCAAGACTCTGAAATTCAGTTGGATCCCCTGGGTGCTGTAGGAAGGCTACGCACTGGTCATCAGGGACAAGTTTCTTACACAGAATAATGTCAGAAACCTTATATATAAAAGTAGCTGGTCTGCGAGATCAGACAACACGCCAGTTCATCACTTTTCTTCCTTAGAAGACTTTGATCGTTACTAACCACTGCAGACCAGGAACAACCAACAATTCATGAGATGCTCTGACCCAGTCGTCTAGTCATAACTATGTTGACCTTTCAAAAGTCTTACTGATCCTCACATTTGACCATGTTTCCTGTTCCTGCCAACATCAAGTTCAGAACAAAATGTTCACCCCCCTGCCTGCAACACTCCCACCCACTGACACGTGCTGCAGTAACCAGATAACTAATCTTATTCTGACGCGACCTCTCACTGGTCATAATGTTGTGGCTGATGGGTGTGTACAGTGCTGCTGAAATGTTCTCTCACTGACACAGAGAGCTCTTCATCCTGAGACGCAACCGTCCCGGTCTGTTTTTGAAACATTATGGCAGCTGTCTGATGATGTCATACGCGAATGTTGGATGATGTCACACAGATGTTGAACAATGCCACACAGATGTTATATGATGTCATATGGATCAGTGGTGATTTCACACTGATGATTGATGATGTCACTCAGATAATGGATGATGTCATTCGGATGCCGGTTATGTCATACGGATATTTGATGTCACACTGATATCAAATGATGTCACACAGATGTTGAACAATGTCACACAGATATTGTGTGATGTCATATGTATATGCGGCGAGGTCAAACGGATGTTGGAGGTCAAACGGACGTGTGGCGAGGTCGATCGTATGTTTGGTGAGGTCAATCGTATGTGTAGCGATGTCACACAGATGTCGAATGATGTCACTATATTCCAGTAGCACCACGAATTCTACACAGTTCTTGTGGGACAGAACCAGCAGGACTCTCCATTTGAAACATATGGATAGACAATGAACCCCAAATGTGCCAAAAATGGGATTTTGACCCCAGAGATGGATTTTTGCTGGTAAATACCACCTGTGTCCACTAGAGGGAGATAAATGCACATTCAAGCTTTGGCTGGGACAGAACAATAGAGTTTTATTAAGATATAGCATTGTGAACAGTAAAAACCAGGCTGAAGCCCGATGATGGGTTTGCCAGAGCCCACCCAACTCATTACATGTCGAAGCTATATGCTAACATTAGCTGCTTCCATGCCGATCTCACATTTATCAGGACCCTTTACTCTGTAAATTACTTTACTTCATTAAGCAATGTTCCCCGATTTTCAATCAGAGTCCTGCGACGCGGGTTTGGATGATTCCACCGTCTTGTTTGTCTCAACAGTGTCTGACCACAAGCCTGCAGGTTTTATTTTAATTTTAAAAACACGCCAGAGACTTTTGTTCCAGAGAGCTGACAGCCAGAATAAAACACGAGTCCTTGATGCTTTCATCATTACCTGTTTGGGAGATAAACTGCATGAGACGCAGCAGGAACGAGTCGTCTTTGAACTCAGACAGCTTTTATAACCACAAAGGAGCTGGGTGTGTTTTCTGCGCGGCGTCCGCGGGCATCAGTCTGCTAATGCACTTATGCAACCAGAGGGTCTTTCTCCCTCCAACCACTCTTCGCTGAGACTGACCTGAAGAAGGTTCCTACTCTCTTAAAGCTAATTAAAAGGCTTTACTTTCCTCTCACAGAGAAGCCGGAGGTTCTTCTCCCGCTGTGGGGGTTCGCTTCACAAACACAACACAGACGCTCTGAAATGAAAAACGCCGCTCTGTCGTAGGAGGCAGTGAGAAATTTAGAAGCTGAATGACTCAAGACAACATCAGGCAAAGTAAACCGTTAAGACAGGAGGTCATGATCCGTCTCTGAGTTCTGGCAATGGAAGACTTTGCTAACTTTTTATTTATTTATTCACAAGTTCCAAGTTGGTGAGCCGTGTTTCTGGTTTCTGTGTTTGTGAGTTTCAGTATGTGACGTTACTTTCCTGACTGTTGAGTTTTATTGGTTGTTTTTTTTTTCTTCTGTTCTGGTTCTCTGGTTTTATTTTGAAGCTTTATTTTATTTTTGTTATTTATTTATAAAAGGGACACGTGCACCTTAATGAACATATATGTGTAAATATGTTAGAGCCAGGGCTAATTTCAATCTTCAGTCCCTTGGCAGGCCGATGCCAGCATCATAAAACAACACAACAACAATACAGCAATAACAAACAGCAGCAGAAGGAGATCAAAGAGCACAATGTTAGAAAACAAATAATGTTGGTCAATAAGAAGACGAGTGCTGAAGATGAAGACCCCGCTGTGATGATACAGTCAAATAAACTTTGAACAGAATGAAACTTCATTTGGCCGATTTCAGATACATTAGAGATCATTTAAGACTTGAATCGGCGAAGTTCTGTTTCAATGAACGGTCGTATCACATATCACATGTTGTTTTGATTAGCTTAAGACTTCCTGTCCCGGTTTCTTTGATCTATTCAACCTTATATTCCCTTTCTTTCGTTTTTGGGTTATATTTCTCAACCCTCCTGTTTCACTCCCTCTCCCTCTCTGTGTCCCAGTGTTCTCCATTCTCCTCGTCTGTGATTGTCCATCATCACCTGTGTCTCATTGTCTCGTTACCTCAGTGTATACAGTCTGTGCTCACCTGTCCTCCTGGGCCAGTTTGTTGTTGCTGTCTCGTCGTCACACGTCCCAGCCATCTCCTCAGCAACCCTCTCCAGCTCATCCCGGGGGATCCAGAGGCGTAACCAGGCCAGATGAGTTATATGGTCCCTCCAGCAGGTTCTGGCTCTACTCCAAATTTAGTACATGTGAATCAAATCAAGGAGTTTTCGATCCTGTTCATGTCATATTTTGCTCTAATAGTTTAGAGTCTAAGTCAATTCTTCTGTTCTGCTGTCTGGGATGACGACGCTGTTTAACATCGGCGATAACTGGCACCTGTTAAACTTGGTTCCGTGGGCCATCGAAGCTAAACAGGATGGTTTTTGCTCAGCCATGGTACACTTAAGCCGTCAGCATAATAGCGCTATGTTCGTTTTTATTGGTGGGGGGAAATATGGAGGCCCGGTGGTTGGACGCCACCACTGACTGAGATTCAGCCTCTTACGGGAATCATAACAGTCCCTTTGGTTGTTATTATGGATCATCGGCGTCCATTCCCCTCCCATTAACGGCACCACAACTCCAAGGAAGATTAAAATAAAAGGATAATCATTGAGAAAACCTATTTAGAAGTGCTTCAGCGAGCTGTGAGGTACATTAGCATCGGCCCCATCCCCCTGGTCTCGCTCTCATTTATCCGGCATCATTCCTCCCGGGGATCCGCGGATTTCAGCCACTTAGAATGAGGCATTATCCTCGGCGCGCCGAGCCAAAGCTTTTATTGAACATCACAACGCGCCGCCATACGAACAAAATGGCTCCTTTAATGATAGTGTGATACCTTATTGATCCCACTGTCTTCCAACTGGCCTCATTCCACAGGTCTGAGGTCTGCCTCCTAATCTCAACACACCCACTGATGTCCCTGTTCGAGGAATAGTTCAACATCTCTGTGGCAGAGAAAAGGCAAACAGCCAGCCGAGAAGGTGTGCGGCGTACGAGCAGAAAAGGGTTTTAGGATTCTGTTCCTGTTGAATAGATTTAATAATGTTTGGACAGAGTCAGGCTAGCTGTCTACCAAACGTTTCAGTCCGACTTTGATGATAAGTTAACCAAAATCTGGATCTAGTTTGATATTTAGCCAACTAGGAAAAACTTGAGATTCGTGTGATTCAAAACATTTCAGTATATTTTATAAAGTCTCTAATAAACTGCTGCAGTCCAATGCTGGATTACACCAAAAATCCTATATATTCAATATTCTACTTGCTGAAGAAAACTCTTAACCAACATCGCTCACGCTGACTTCAGTTGTCGTCATGGCGACGTGTCAGAAACTGTTAAAATGTCTGGTTAAGAGTTTTCAGCAGGTATAAAACGCCTTGTTTACTGTAGCTTTGGGTTTCTGTGCATGTTGGGGTCGGTTTGAAGTTTATTTGTTGTTTTCACGACAGCATGACCAGGAAGTTTGGCAAAGCTAAAAAAAAAAGCGCGTCCTGGGGATGCATCTCTTTTGGGTGTCCTTCGTAAACACTTCTATTGTCTTGTGGCTTTTGCAGATCGTTTTTCTTGATGTGTGCAGCGTGTGTGACGGTTGCAGGGCGTTTGCTCCAGTCGGCCACCGAACCTTTTCTATGTTTGTGTGAACTTCAACCTCACACCAATAGTCATAGAAAGCCTTGCCGTTATTTGTATGTAACCCTATAAAAACATACAAACAAAGAAAAGTACAAACATGACCTCCTTGGCGTAGATCCAGATGATTCTCATAGATGGTAACTGGGAGATTGTCCAGGTTAACGGCTGAACGGTAACCATGAAGATTAGCCGTACGTTGGAGGGTTTGCCGGTTTGACTGGAGAAAAACGTGGGGGTATGAAGAATGAGCGTCCCTCTGCAGACCTCGGTCATCCATCTGGAGCGCGGCGGGTAAATTAGGGTGAATATGAAATGAGAAACTCTCCCTCTCGTGGCAGTAATTAGTAAACACATATATAATCCTCCCCGCCGCCCGATGACACACGCAGCGATCTCACAACGAGGCTAATTTAGCATCTGGGTGCCGTAAGAGTTGTTCAGATCAGCAGCAGGATGTTACTGGGATCGATCGGAGACGGGATGATCAGTGTCCATTTTAAAAATAACGCAGGGATCGATACCTTCTGCTCAGGCTCAGGCCTCCAATGGAGCGTGTAACACCTCCAATCGATCCCTGTGAGACTAAAATCCCACAGTTCCATGCATTCAGAGGAAAATATGATACGGGTGGTAGAGATAGTTGAGAGAGGAGGTGATGCGAGGGACCCATCCGTGTCACAGCGTCCTTCAGAGTCACCCCTCATCTCCACATCACATATTTTATTCAGAGTGCTGAGTCAGCAGTAGTCAAACGCCGCCTTATCTGGTCCAAAGGTCACCGGAGGAGCGAGTATCTTTCCTCATGAAGCCGGTGGAAAACAACAACGTGAGCTGCTTTCATTAATTATTCAGCAATTAACAGACAAACCTGAATATGTGAGGATTTAGATTTTTAAGAGCTCTGCTAAATGCAGAGAAATGCGTCTTGTCAGCAGTTCCTTACATTTCATTCAGTAAAGACTCGGGTTTGATGCTGCAGCGATCTGTGATTATTAGACTCTTAGAAAATCTGTGGTGCTCAAACCCTTCAGGAAACTTGCTTGCAAAGGTGGTGTTAGCCGGCCTATAGCAAGGAGTCTATACACTGGTGGTGGTGGTGGTGGTGGCTGATGACTCTGCCGAGACTGAATAAATGATGTTGGCCTCAACGGGGTGGTGATGAGGTACGCAGAGAGTTTTTGAAACGACAGCACTATGAAGATAAGCTAACAGAGAAGACGTTTCGTTGGATCTATAGATGTGATCTGCTGATTGACAGCTCCACACAATGACAGGGGGCGGACCCTTAACCCTTTAATGTCCTCACCAAGGAAAGAAAGGAAAGATCATTTATTTGCTTATCTTATTTCTTTGGGACATTTATTAATTTATTAGTTTGGTCAAATTTATTTATTTATTGTTTTACTTCCACACAGCGATGAGAAAATATTTCTAAAATTATATCAGGGTGAAATTTTGTGTTTCATGGAAGATGGTCAATTTTAATTTATAAGCTTTTTGGTTGTATCACGTTACATAACTAATATTTCCTCACATTCGCTAATATTCCACCAAAAGAATCTTACGTATGAAGATAGCCATGGTTATCCCCCAGGGCTCCAATCTTGGCCCCTTACTCTTTAGCATATATACACTTCCGCTGAGTCATGATATAATAAGACTCAGTCACATTCTCCAATAAGAAATACTGACTCCAAACGAGCTCAACCAAACAGTTTAGCAGGACATTAAAGAGTTAATTAAGTTTTTTAGAAGCTGCTGAACCAAAACACATGAAGGAAATGTTCTGATCTTTGTTGGATTCCGGTCAGGGCTTGACTCTCCCACATGTAACGTGATGAAAATATTCACTTTGCTCGACACGTACGAAGGAATGTGACATTATGTTTTGGAGTCTGAGGTTATGTAGGCGTTATGACTGACCTTAATGCCAAACTGGCATGTTTTTGGGGTACAGAATGTTAAATTGAAGAATTAATGGTCAGGTAATAGAGATGATGATGTCATGCTGAGACAAAAAAGGAACATTATTTCATGCTATTTGTAAAGGGTTAGGGTTCATACTGACACGGATAACTGCTCTATTTCACAGTGCTCAATTATCTATATCGTGTGGAACCTGGCGAGGTCGTTTAACAGACGCCATCTCTGTTTTTTTTAAATTGACTTATTTATTTTTTGAGTGGTTGATTCTGCTCAGAGGGAATAAAGGACTTTTTCTCTCCATCACTGTGATGTTGTGTTTTTAGACGTGGTCACGTTGTCGCCTAATTTATTTATGAAGGCATTTGCATATGCTAAATACTCCCTTGATGTTGTATTTCTTAATTAAATGCACATTTATGATAAATGCTGAACAAGTGCTTGCAGGGCCTGCTGCTGCACAAATGATTAACGGCAACATTAAGAATCTGGGCTACTAGATTCATATACTGCACACTGTCTGCATTCATTTATACCCATTTATATCCATATATATATATATATATATATATATATATACAGTATATATGATGTGCATCTGCCAGAAAGAATATCCAATCAGAGAAAAAAGCAGCGATTCTTTTCCAGCTGTAATTCTAAGATGAGCTAATATCTTTCTGCAGGATGATCTCATGCAGAGGGAAGTTTGTACTGTAAGCACAACATATGCACGCATCATGTCTCCCAGATGGGAGATTACAGTGTGACCTTCAAGTCTTGCAGGAATAAAGAGCGCCCCAGCCTCTAGGCGCGGGTTTGAATCTCATCATTTGGCGACGCTCTATGAGATCCTTGTTTACCGCGAGGTCATTTAATATGTTGATATGACGCCACGCATGTAGTAGAAACACGCTTTTATCCCTCTGGGGAGAACATTTATGTAGCCTTTTTTTTTTTTTTTTTTTAGCATTTTGCTGCAAGATTTAACAATTAAAACTTTAAAGTGGACATTTTAGCACACAGCTCATGTGTTTAAGAACCAAATATTGACTAAATGAAATATAGAAGACAGGATTCCCACGGCTCCTTGAGCACCTGGAACATTTTTGAGCAGTTTTCCAGTCATGGAAAACACATGGAAAATGAGAGAAAAAGTACCTAAATGCAAATTACTGGTCGAGAAAGTCTTCATGTTGATTCCCCGGGTCTTTGTGAGTGGGCTTGTGCGTTTTCCACCCGGTGAATTCTTACAGCTAACATTGTTAGCATAAGTGAATGGGATTTAATATGGAGAAATTAGCATCACAGCTAACAATCAATCAGATTTTTGTTTCAAAGAAAGACGCATCTCTCTGAAGCACAGGGGGGTTAAGTATTAGTGTAAGGCGCGATATCCTGTCCATCATGTCCAGGAGAATGATTTCAAAACTCTATCAGTCGCTCTCTTCCAGTCAACTTCCACATCGCTATCCTGCTCTCTTCACTTTTTGTCTTTTTAACAAGCGAAGCATCCTTTTTTTCCCCTCCTGTCCTTTTTGTCTTCCTCCTCACCTCTCTCTTCTCTATCTCTCGCTCTCTCTCTCCCTGTCCCTCTCTCTCTGTCCCTCTCTCTCTCCCTCTCTCTCTCCCTCTCTCTCTCCCTCTCTCTCGCTCTCTCTCTCTCTCCCCATCTCCCTCTCCCTGTCCCTCTCCCTCTCTCTCTCTGTCCCTCTCACTCTCTCTGTCCCTCCATCCCCTTCTCTCGCTCTCTCTCCCTCTCCCTGTCTCTCTCCCTCTCCCTCTCCCTCTCTCTCCTTATCCCTCTCTCTCTCCCCCTCTCCCTGTCTCTCTCCCCCCTCTCTCTCTCTCTCCCTCTCCCTCTCCCCCTTTCTTGCTCTCTCCTTCTCCCTCTCTCTCTCTCCCTCTTTTTCTCGCTCTCTCTCTCCCTGTCCTTCTCTCTCGCTCTCTCCCTGTCCCTCCCTCTCTCTCTCCCTCTCCCTGTCTCTCTCCCCCTCTCTCCCTCTCTCCCTCTCTCCCTTTCTTTCCCTCTCTCTCCCTCTCTCTCCCCCTCTCCCTGTCTCTCTCTCCCTCGCTCTCTCTCTCTCTCTCTGTCCCTAGAGGTTACTGCTCTGCGACAGAACCAGGCGATTACACTTCCCTCTCTCTCTCTCCCTCTCTCTCTCCCTCTCCCTCTCCCTGTCTCTCTCCCCCTCTCTCCCTCTCTCTCTCTCTCCCTCTCCCCCTCTCTTGCTCTCTCCTTCTCCCTCTCTCTCTCTCTCTCTCTCTCTCTGTCCCTAGAGGTTGCTGCTCTGTGACAGAACCAGGCGATCACCCTTCCCTCTCTCTCTCTCTCCTGTAATAACTAGTTCTTTATTAGAGGAGTCTGTCTCGGCCTCCAGAATGTCACCAAACACCGACTGGCTTTGATTAGATTTAACAGCCAATGGGATTTCCTCTAATAAATCTGTAAATCAACCAGGGCTTCGGACAGAACTCGGTACTTTTAAAGGTACTGACCGGATTACGCGGGTACCATTTCATATCCATTCTTGTCGTCTTCAGGTCGTTCTACCTCGCTGGACGTTTGCACTCTACGGTTCTATTTCTGTTTGCTGCATGAAGGGATGGATCGTGGACTGTGAGTTATGATCGGACCACCTGCTCTAGAGTTCTCATTAAAACCATTAAAGAATCAGGAGGCGGATAAATGATGGAACCGGTAGCCTTCCTTTGATCTGCTGCAGCAGGTGACGCGTTTTACTGCCGTTCCTCCCGACTCTGATTGGAGTGAATGAAGCAGGGATGTGACGGAGGAGCGTAGCGCGCTAGCAGGTGACGCTACACTCAGTTACAGTGTGTAGTATTTAAGTATTTTTACTCAAGTACTGTACTTAAGTTCACATTTGAGGTACTTCACTTGAGAATTTCCATGGTATCCTTCTTTATACTTCTACTGCACTACATCTCAGAAAGAAATATTCTGTTTTCTACTACACTGCATTTGTCTGATAGCTGTAGTTACAAGTTACTTTTATGATTATTCACACACTTAGCGTTCATGTATCGTGTTTTTTTATTGATTGAAAAAATTCTTCTTCTTGTTATAAACTTGAAAAAGAAAGTGCTATAAACAGGCTATTTTTATCATATGGACTAAACTACACAACAGCATAAAGAAGTTAGATTACATCCTTCTTTAATATCTATAACAGAAGCAATAGCTTACCCATAAATATTCTAAATTTCATGACACAGCATCAGTTATATACGTCAGGACCGGGAGTGTATCCCGTAATCAATTGGGTCACATCTTTATCCCAATACAGCTACTTTTCAGTGCTATACTTGTATTTAACTGTAATTACTGTGTTATTACCATACTTTTTTATTAAACTTGTTATTACTATGTTATTACATTTATGTTATCACCGAATTGGGCTTTTAACTGTTTTACCAAACTCCTGATTGGCCTTTAATCTTTATCCTAAGAAACTGTTTTACACTCTAGTTGTATAAACTGCTATTACTGCGTTACTTTTATACTGACCAATCATCCAGGTTAGCGTGTATTAGTACTTTAACTCAAGTAAAGGATCTGAATTACTTTATCCACCACTGGTTTCTGGTAATATTTACTGCGGATGTTGATGGTCTTTGTTTCATTTATTTCCTCACCCCTTTCATTTCCGTCCGTTTCAGCTGCTGCTTTATCTGCTCTCTTAATAAAAACCAGAATGCTTCGTGCCTGAGCAGAGCCCAGGAATTCAACCCTGCAACTTTTATTTCCCAAAGCGGTTGTTACGTCATAATTCAGGCCCTCGGTTTTATTTGGTGGATTGTTTTTGGCGCACAGATTTCATTAGCTGTTGCTGCCGACAAAGACTGTGTGAAAGAAGAC
Source organism: Lophius piscatorius (assembly GCA_009660295.1). Classification (NCBI taxonomy): domain Eukaryota; kingdom Metazoa; phylum Chordata; class Actinopteri; order Lophiiformes; family Lophiidae; genus Lophius; species Lophius piscatorius. The sequence continues at coordinate 90,829 of VRLP01000837.1, forward strand.
CCCCAACTCCTGCTCTGTCTCTTGTTGGCTCTGCTGGACGAGGCTCACACACACACACACAAACACACACAAACACACACACACACACGCTCACACACTCTGCATCGCCTGAAGCCCACTGAGTTTCCCAGCAGACAAGTCCAGTGATTCACTGACCCCATATTTTTTCAGAGCTACGCTGTAAAGAAAATTTACGGTAAAATATTCGCAGCTGTGGTTGCCAGAAATTTCATCATAAAAAATACGATGACAACTATAAGAGATTACGGTAAATTACCATGGAATAAACAGATACAGTTTCAGTCTTTTTTTTTTTACAGTTTACAAGGACTGTGTATTAAAATATATTCAATCTTTTTATTTTACCTTGAAATCAGGGTTATTTCACAAATATATATCGTATTTGAGCGCCTGGTTTCTGTACGAATAACGGTACGCTCTTGCTAAATGGTTAAGTTTTTTTTTTTTACTGTAAATTTATTTTAGACTCATTTTGACTGAATAATGCTTTACGGTATTTTTCTGTTCATTTTTACCAAAGTTTGTATATTCACAGTAAAATTATTAGTTTTCCATTAAATAATAAAGTTATTTGCTATTTGCGATAATTCACCGTATTTACTACGGTTATATACTGCTTTAAATTTTACCGTTTTTTTACTGCTGTCATTTACAGGTTTTTACAGTTATTTCTGACCGACAATCTTTTTTACAGTGTATTGTTGGATTTTCATGCTCCTTTCAGAAGATCTAAACCACATCAACGTTGCATTGTTACAAAACAAATACAGTTTGATTAAACGGAGGCATTTATGGTCATTTTAACACGAGGCTGCTGCATAAAGTACAACAGATACATGAAGCACTTTAGAATTAGACGCACTGTAAAACAAGGTTACCTACAACACCTGGCTGTCAGCGCAGTGACTGATGGACGGCGCTGCGTTTGGAGGGAACGTGTCACTTTATGAATAATTTCAAAGTGCTGAAAAAGTGCAAGCTCAGCAAAATAAAAAACACAAAAAAGCGCCAAGCAATGCACGATGAAGATCAAAATAAATTATAAATATGAAAGCAATGAGAGACAAACTACATGTCCTGGTTCTATATTTTCATCCATCTTCACACTTTTGTTCTTCGTCCTCATCCATCAGTCGCTCCGTGATCCATCTGTGACTTATTTCCAATCGAATTCTGGGCTCATTTTTTCTTCTTCCTTTTTTACACAGAAGAACATGGATGTGAATTAATCTGACTCCGGAATATTTCATAGTCTAACATATGATGATGTGGACGACAAGACGGATTATGCTAAATTCTGCTCTCTAGAGATTTTGGTTTGACCTAATCTGGTTGCGGTCGGGAGGTTTTCTCCTCGTATGAACCGTGCCGTCAGTCAGACTCACTGCTGGTTAGAGTGAAAAGCCGCTTTAATGAAAAATGTCACCAAATCTTATGTTAGAAGGAGAGAGTTGTTTCTGGTGCCGGGTGCTGTGGGCTCAGTCCAGCTGTTCTTACACAAACAGGAGTGATGTTTTCACCCCTCGGCCAGACGCGGCCTTTTGGTGCGAAGCTTTTCGACGGTCTGTTATGATTTAGAGGATTAATATTTGGGCCATTTTGCCCCGTGGTAAATGCTAAAAGTGTGTTTGTGCGTGTCTGTGTGTGTAAGAGTGTGTGTGTGTTTGTGTGAATGTGTATGTGTGTGTTTGTGTGAGTGTGTGTGTATTTGTGTGTATGAGTGTGCGTGTGTGTGTGTGTGTATGTGTATGTGAGTGTGTGTATTTTTTTGTGTTTGTGTGTGTTTGTATTTGTGTGTGTGTGTTTTTGTGTGTGTGTGTGTGTGTGTTGGGGTAGAGGTTGGGCTTATAACAGTAATTTGTTTGTGCTTTTGTGGTTGTTTATTCTGGATAATACCGGACATTCCGGTGGTCTTCTCGTTTCTTTGGGCAGTTTTCTGTAAGTCTATAATTTCATAGCTGTTGACCTAGATCTCTCGGGTATCGGTCGGATTTTATCAACACAGATTCCTCATGATATTCCCTTTATTCCAGTTATGAGCAGTTCGTGCTCCTCCTAGTCTCCATGTCCTCAACTCTGATTTTTAACTGTGTGGGAGATGATCTACTCTGTTCTGATCATCCACGCATTAATTATCGGCAACCGCCTACCCTTATCAGGGCCGTGGGCCTGGGGCCTATCCCAGCCGACATTGAGCAGGAGGCAGGGTACTTCCTGGATGAGTCATCAGTTCATCACCGGGGCGACAGAGACAGACAACCAATCACATTCATTCCTACCTTATTAAAACGCGAGGTCCAGTTCACCGCCAAAAGGAAGTAGCGTATGCTCAAATGTGATGCAGCAGTGATCAAAGAGCTTCTGAGCAAAGTCACACAATTAATATAATATTTAATTATATTAATTGTAATATAATAATCTTAGAAGCGATTTATCTAACAAACATAGAAATATTAGTATTTTTTTGTGTTTAATCACAGATTACTCACACATAGTAACAGATTACTCACACACAGTAACAGACTACTCACACATAGTAACAGACTACTCAAACATAGTAACAGATTGCTCACACACAGTAACAGACTACTCACACACAGTAACAGACTACTCACACATAGTAACAGATTGCTCACACACAGTAACAGACTACTCACACATAGTAACAGACTACTCACACATAGTAACAGACTACTCAAACATAGTAACAGATTGCTCACACACAGTAACAGACTACTCACACACAGTAACAGACTACTCACACATAGTAACAGATTGCTCACACACAGTAACAGACTACTCACACATAGTAACAGACTACTCACACATAGTAACAGACTACTCAAACATAGTAACAGATTGCTCACACACAGTAACAGACTACTCACACACAGTAACAGACTACTCACACATAGTAACAGATTGCTCACACACAGTAACAGACTACTCAAACATAGTAACAGATTGCTCACACAGTAACAGACTACTCAAACATAGTAACAGATTACTCACACACAGTAACAGACTACTCAAACATAGTAACAGATTGCTCACACACAGTAACAGACTACTCAAACATAGTAACAGATTACTCACACACAGTAACAGACTACTCAAACATAGTAACAGATTGCTCACACACAGTAACAGACTACTCACACACAGTAACAGACTACTCACACATAGTAACAGACTACTAACACATAGTAACAGATTACACACACATAGTAACACATTACTCACACATAGTAACAGACAACTCACACATAGTAATAGATTACTCACACACAGTAACAGACTACTCACACACAGTAACAGACTACTCACACATAGTAACAGATTACTCACACATAGTAACAGACTACTCACACACAGTAACAGACTACTCACTCACAGTAACAGACTACTCACACACAGTAACAGACTACTCACACATAGTAACAGATTACTCACACATAGTAACAGATTACTCACACACAGTAACAAACTACTTAAACATTGTAACAGGTAGAATTTCACTGGAACTGACGATAAATGAGTTTAGGTCTTCCCTGTCCACAAACACCAAGGTGATGCAGATACACTGGAAAGTTGTGGTGATATTTAAAGTCTATTTTGGGGATCTCATTCAGACGAGGCGAGTTTAACAGATACTAGAGTTACGACATGATTCACGGTAAATATTGAAGTCCTGCTGGATCATCTAGGAGTGAATTAATCTGAGTGTAGCCAACGGCTAGCTGCGAGCTTTTCCTACTAAAATCTCTTTTCCTGCTCTTTGTTTTCCTATTCTTTTCTACCCTTGTTCTCACCATCCCTCTCCTCTCTGTATCTCCATCCTCTCTCTCTCTCTGTATCTCCATCCTCTCTCTCTCTCTGTATCTCCATCCTCTCTCTCTCTCTCTGTATCTCCATCCTCTCTCTCTCTCTGTATCTCCATCCTCTCTCTCTCTCTGTATCTCCATCCTCTCTCTCTCTCTGCTTCCATCCCTCCAGATGAGCGACCTCCCGGCCTCATGCTCATGATCCTCTGACAGACACAGCCTTCTATTTTGCTCTTCGGCACGATCAGTTAGGCCAATTATTTCAAACAAAACATAAGTCTTCTGCAGCCTCACCTTCATCACTACACTCCTCCTCTGTCCCTCCTTCCTGTCTTTTTTTTCTCGATCCTCTTCGCTCAGATGAAGCCCTTCTGCGGCTGTATTCTGCATCCTGAGCAGGCGCAGATCTAGCGAGGTCATCTGTAAAAGTACAGATGACCTCATCGATGGTGGAAACATTTCTTAGTTTAAAAGCAGCTGATGGTTTTACTTCAGGACATTCCGGCACAGTTCCACTCTTCTTCTGTCTTATTAATTTATCTGTTTAAGTGTCCTATACATTTCCATTTTCTTCTTCCCGCCCCTCTCCTCATCCCTGATCTATCATCCCTCGCTCGCCCCGATTGCATCTAATTCCTCAGCTATATAGTCCCCATATATCAACTTTCATGAGCTCACATCTCAGGCTCACACAAGACTCATCTCCTCACGCCCTCCATCGTTTCACCCCACTTCTCCACCGCTCCTCCTTCCTCTCCCAGATCACTCCTGGTAATTATATCCCTGAGAAGTCAGGGATATTATGAATTCCTCATTGCTTCTGCTGCTGTCACAGATCCTCCCTGTTAAGGCGATAACTCGGAAACGATATCATGGATCATTTTCAAACTTTATACCCCCGTAGACCTTAGTGCGAGGAAGAACTGGAGTGATTTTGGTGAGAGGTTGGGTGTATGTTTTCAACATTAGGGGTAGTTTTATCGCCCAAAACTTTTGGGCCACTGTTTTTCAATTGATCAGATTTACCCCAAATTTGGTGCCTATGAATCGACTCGAGGAGATTTATCTTGTATATATATAATATTTTACCCGTATTTAATATAATCTAGTTCATATTTTACTCACTTCGAGGAAGTTTTTTTTTTTTACTAATAATACTTTGGAAATAATTTCACATTGCCCAAGAAAAGACGTTGTTTCTAGTTCCTTCCTTCAATTCCTTATTTTCCATGACTGAGATTTGTTTTTCTCAGTTTTTGCCCTTTTCTCATTTTAAATGTTTGTGCCGCCGCCACTTTATCCATTCGTTTTATGCACCGGCATTATCCCAAATTTTGGGTGGTATATTATGTTTGTCTGTAAATATTTTTTTTGGGAGGGGGGAACCAAAAAAAAAAAAATCACTTTCTTTTTCTCGTGTATTTGTTTCCATTTTTTCCCCCTCTATCATACAAAGTAAATCAACCATGACTGCAGCCACTCTTTTCGACATTTGTCCTTCTCCATCTGCTGTTCTCCACCAGAATTCTTGTCGTCTGGGCTCATAAACAGAATATAGGCTGAATTTGAATCCAGAAAATCTCCCCGTCTTTCTGGAGATTTTGGTGTAAGACCCCAACAACCCCCCAGGACAGCTTTTTGTCAGTCTGAGTTTGGGAGATGATCACTGTTTCATGCTGACTCATGTCTTTGGGGCAAACAGCTGCATTGTGTAAAAAGATTCACAAGGCAGTTACTGACGTCTACGCAGAGAAATCAAACAGACACACATGATGATGCCCACTGCCGCCACATTGAGGGCCAGGACACACTGGCTGCATGTGTGTGTGCTCCCTGCTGCAGGCGCAATGTCAGCGGGAGTGGATGATTTGTGTGTGGATTAGTTGTGTATGTAATAAATGTTGATGGTTATGATCATTTAAATGTGAGCTACTGCCCCGAGAGCTGAAATTTCCTGCGGTAATTTATCACGGATTAAACACTAATGACCCGCTCGCATTAAATTCTCACATGTGGTGATATTCAATAAGAGCTCAGGCAGATGAAATAAGTGCCTTACATCCACACTCTGAAGCATGACGCTCGGAAGACGTAGAGCGCTTCTGTGAGTTTGTGGATTTAACCTCTGATGGGACTATAATATGATTTATTTAATTACAGTTGATAGTTTTTTCGCTTTATATCTTTTTAATGCTCTTAGAATGACACAGGAGGAGGTGGAAGATGAGAAGGAGGAGGAGGAGGGGAGGTGAGACAAACTGCAGCAAACATTGCAATAAGTCTTCATTGAAACAACTTGTTTCAACTTAAATTTTTAAACGATGCTTCTTTTTTTAGTGTATGATCAATTGTTTGAAAGTAAGAGCTTGTTGTAATCAATTAGTTTGTTTTCAACTTTAGCTTAGAATGAGGGCTTCATATCTTCAGGATCGGGGACCACATCTCATCCGCTCTGATTCTGAACACTGGCAATACCTAGTGCAATACCTTATTTGACCTGTGTTACAGCAATACGCTACTGGCGGCAGTAGTGAGCCGGAGTTGGTGTTACTACCCTGCTTGAGACAAAGAGAGAAGAAGAAGTCAACTTCACCGATAGTCAGGCAAAAAATAAACTCCGTTGGTCATTCAGCGAAAACTAAGTAGAATTACTGAACCCTCTGTAAAAATGTGAGTACACTTGTTTACACACATTCCAGCCCAGTGCTTTATAATTTTATATGTGATAAAAAGTTGTATTTGCGTAATCAAGTGTTGGACAGGTGTTTTAGTGTCTCAATTAGCTGACTAACTAACTAACTAAGCTAACATGACGTCACTGATTGGTTACTGTGAATGATGCTAATGCTAGTTTGGTAAATCTGAGTAGTCGTTATATATCCCGTTTACTCATTAAGTATAATAATTAAATTCATTATATGAGATATAAAGTCACCCGCAGCACTGGATTTAAAGTAAAGAATAATAATTATCACATTAACTGTTCAATAAGACCGTACACTCACCTCCATCCCCATTTAAACACTTTGAGATTTGATCAAAATGTAAAGTGCATTATAAATTAAATGTATTATTATTATTATTATTATTATTATTATTATCATCAACACATTGAACTTGTGTTGTACAATAATCTGAATATGAACACCCGATGTATAAGGTGCAATATTATTAAGATTCATACTAGTGAAATATATGATAATGTTTACAATTTCCCTTTTTGTTTCGTTTTTTTCTCTTTGTGCAATAATAATAAATAATAATAAGTAATAATAATAATACATTTAATTTATAACGCACTTAACATTTGGATCAAATCTCCAAGTGCTACAAGGTAAAAGCAGATAAAGGCATCAGAAAAATATTTAATAATATACAGGCATCAGGGGGATATTTCAAGAAGCGGGTTTAGTGGGAACTTTTAAATTAGTTAAGCTTGAGATGAGGGGAAATCTGGGTTTACCGTTCAGGGAAGCGGGATAAGTTAAAGTCTGAGTCAGTTCCCACGGTAACCTACACTCTGTGAACCTATCCTGGCACGTTTACACCAAGGAAACCTGAGGTTGTTCCTGAATCCTTCTTCTGAGTCTTAAGCAGAGCTATCAGACATGACTTGTCCGTCTCACATTTGTCACATTAATAAATTGCAGTCGGGAGAGCGCTGAGAGACCCAGATTGATTTATCTGGATGTCATTCTCAAACATTGCATCTCAAACATGTCACACCTTGGATGTCTCTCACATCCAAACAATGTCTTTGCTCGGCTCTCCATTTTTCTTTTTGTGTTTTTCAACCGAATCTTTGTCTGAAACATCGGTAAATATTTGGTTATTCAAGCTACTGAAAAAATATCTTCTGTCTGATAATATAAATATGTTTAAAACCAAAGTGAGATATAATCATGAATCTATCAGCCATCCATAAAGTTTATTCAGATCTGGGCAGCAGCCCCCGCTTACGTCACAGAGCCCTCCTAGGTTTATCCCGGGGGTGTTGATATCCCAAAGGGTTCTCAGATAAAATATAAAATTCCTCCAGTGTCCACTCAGGATTAATCTGCATTAGAATTTCATTTTCAGCTGCTTTCACGTGTCTTACTGCCCATAAACGAAAAAGTCTGCTCAATATCATTCCGCCATCATGTCACATAAAATATTCAGTGAAAACATGGAAAGACTAATAGATCTATTCACTCAAGCAGCAAATGCCTCCCATGGAAGTTTTCCTCTCCTTCTATGATGAAGCTATGTTTCACTTTTTTTCTACTAAATATCTGTTTTTTTAAGCACATTAAAACTTCCTGCTCAAATGTCAAGAAGTATGGTGACCATGTGGTGAATCACAATATCTGAACTCCATTGGTGATGGCTTTTTATCATCCTGGTGCACGGTTTTCACTCAGAGTTAACTAACTCAGAATTGATTGAACCAACCCAGATCAGCGATTTTGAAACCGCAAAAACCCGAGTTTCTCATCTCAGGCTTTGTCAAGCCAGAGCTCAGAGATAAACTAGAGTTTGTTAAGCCTGCTTCTTCTAATATCCCCCCCAACCCGGTGCAATATTAGTGTTCACTTATTATAGCGACATACATATGATGTTTACAATCTTTCTTTAGTGTAGCTCTTCATACACTTGTACATTATGATCATCTACTGTGACGTTATTTCATCTAAACGGATATTTATCTCCCAGAAAGTTCTCGGATATTATGGAATCGTCACTGCGTCAGCCACGTGTGCCAACATGATTTGTGTTAACAACATAACTCAAAATCTATTTCATGGATCATTTTCAAATTTTATACCCCTATAGTTAGAGGAAAAAGTGGAATTTGTGCTGGTTACATATTTCAGTCACTAGGGGTACCTATAGCTCCAAAAGTTTTGGGTCCATAATTTCTCCACTATTGGTGGGATTCAGTACAAATAGGGTGCATGTGAATTGATCCAAGGAGATCTATTGTCTGTATATATATCATATTTTACTGTAATTATTCATATTTTGCTCACTAGCTTTCCCATTTAGCCTAGTAATAGCAGGGAGCAGCTCTCCTGGCTCCACATTTCAGCATGAAGTTGGAGTCCCATCTGTAGTTTGTCTCAGCTGTATGTGCGTTGGCGTGTGCCCTCCCAGGCTTTGCTGTTGGTTCAGGGAGGCGGCCTACTTCTGCTGAAGCTGAGGAAGAATTCTACTTTATTCAGGATTTCAGTCTTGGACTTTTATCAGGATTGCTTTAAAGCTCACAGGAAATCAACTTCATGAGCTTCACCCCACACACATATGAATAAATAACATGAATAAAATGCATAAAAGCTCTCATCGTCATCTTTCTACCATCTCTTTTCTCTGTTTCCTTCTTACATTCCTTCTGCCTCTCTTCCATCTGCTGCTGCCTCTGCCTGTGGGGATAGTGGAGGATGTTAAAATAACGCGCCTCATGTCTTAATAAGGATGAGATCTGTTAGCAGGGAATGATCGCACACACACATACGATCATGCATGTGTGAGGAACTCATTTGTGATCAAAAACATCTTTAGTTCCTCTCTGTTTCTATTCACAGATCTATATTTGCCGTGTCTTAAATCATGACAGTGTAGTAATTTCTCAGATCAAGCATTGCTGCACCAACATTTGACTGTGAATGTCACGTCACTTTCAAACGTATTTGCCGTTTTTTTCTTGGGACTGCGAGAAACACCATTTTGATTTTGCTGTATGTCTGGCCCATATTGTGTAATTGTCTCTGTCTTTGATTTGAAATATTTGATGCACTCCCAGCTGGCCAGATGTGAAATTACCATCATATTTTCCTCATCGGCAATCATTTTCACTACCATGAGTCTCTTAAGCCCTTCCCCTTCTGCTATGTCGCTAAGATAGTGACCATTTCGACTATCCAACAAATTAGCCAGACAGTAAGCATTGCACTAAGTTTGCAGTTTGGACTGTACGTTTGGCAATATATCTGTGAGCTGGACATTAATCCTGATAATATCTTTGACATTAGGTTTGTTAGTCTGAGAATAAGCCTGACAGTAAGCATGACAGTAAGCTGACCGTAAGTTTGTTATCCTGACAGTAAGCCTTACAGTATGTTGGCTAACTGATAATTAAAGCTGACAATTAGTTTTACAGTTAGCCTGACAGTGTGATGAATTAGCCTGACAGTAGGTTTGACAGTTGGTCTTTCATTAAGCATAACCTTGAGCCTGACCGTAAGCCTGGCACAATCTGAGATCACCAAGTAAGTGTTGTCCCTGGATCAACAACAAATTTGTTTGTCCAGGATTCACATTACAACCAACCAATCAGCAGCACTTCTGGATTGTAACGTCATTCACAGTGCAGCTAAGCAAGAGAAAAAAACTCCGCCCACTCAAAGCCATTCAAACCGGAATCGCTTATGTCAGCATTTATAACGCAGAAAAGGAAGATTTACTTTCATTTTAAGCACATTTTTGGGGTGTTGGAATTAATAAATATATATATAACCTGTTATAGAACTGTTTGTTCTATTTAATGGGAAAGAAATAAGTAGAAAAAAAGTAGAAGTTGCAGGACTTGTGGTAACATTAGATCTAAGCTGATCTAAACATTAGCTTTACTTGTTAAGCTAAGCTTACAATTAGCTCTACCTACTCAGCTAAGTTAATTATTAGATCTACCGGCTAAGCTATGCTACACATTAGCTCTCCCTTCCGATACAGATGCCGGCCTATTCTTATTTTTTTTTCTATAGTTTTAAAATCATTATGAGTAATGTATTTTAAGTGCTCTTATTTTGAAGGATTACAGAAGAAATAGGGTGGTCGTCATTTTGTATGCATTCTGACCAGTTGAAATTAAATGTACCGTCCGTCCTTCCCCGGATTTTGTTTCTTAAACAAATTTTATGACATTTCCAAGTTAGAATAAAACTTATAAGCTTTGTTCCGTATATCATATGTTTTATGCTGGCTTTGTTCAGGGACTTCAGAGCTTGTGGCTGGCATTGTGCTCTCGCTAGATTTAGCTGCTCTACCAACATGAGCTTCTTGAAACCTGCTATGTTCCTCGGGGTGATTAAATTTGAAGTTTGTGATTAAGTTCGCTCTGCCAAATGTTTTCGGGGTTCTTACTCCACAGCTTATTTTGTCCTTACTGGTGTTACGAATTGTTAGCGTTGTGTTTTCTGGATTACTTGCGAGATGTTTTGAGCTGTGGTAACTCCTGTTTGGTGTGCATGTACAGCACATGCTTGTAACCGGCGCGTAGTAAGGCTGATCATGTTTGCCGAATTCATCAAACTAGGCCTCCTGGCCGATTGATAAGATAAGATGAACCTTTATTAGTCCCACAACGGGGAAATTGCAGGTCAGATGAGTACACCTCTATACATGACTAGATACATTTTGGTTTGCAGGCACTGCTTGATGAGTTTTCATGTAAGTGGGTGGAAATGCGTGTCTTGTGCCAAAAGATGAGCTTTTGAATTTTGGAGATGATCCATATATGAGAAATATAGAAGGATAGATACTTAAATTATCCACTCTGGAAAATTGAGCTGTCCAGCAGCTTGTACATATACAGTCAATAATGTAAGAAAAGACTGCACCTATGGTAGCCCCCCCCTTACTTTAACAGAACCCTGAGTGCCTGTCATTAATGATGTCTGATTTAATTAAATAAAAAGGGACTGCTAGAAGGGGTGCAGGCTACTGAGTCGGTATAAACTTAAATTCCGAAAAACTGTACTTTTGAGTTCATCTGAGACAACATGGTCCTTGTATCTTTTGGTAATTAGATTTTTGCTGATAATTGTGTGGGGTTAATGTTTTTGATGGTTAGTAGTTGTTTTAGTAGTTAGAATCAGATGATGTATTTCCTATTAAGAATAAAAGACTCTAGAAGGTAATACAGATAGGACTAGTGAGTAGGGCTGAAAATTCTCCCCTAACTTCTACATATTGTTTTGAAATAAACCGCTATTTTCAGGCAGAAAGTGGTGTCAGAAAACAAAAGAACAGACTATTTTTTGTTTTATTTCTCTTGATTTTATTTTTTCATGATCAAATTTTAAAGTTTGTTAGCTTGACAGTAGGTTTGACTGTCAGTAAGTTTGTTAGCTGGACTGTAAGCCTGATAATTAGCTTGACGATAAGTTTGTTAGCCTGATAATTAGCCTTACAGTTAACCTGACAGTAAGTTTGACAGTAGGTTTGTTAGCTTGCCAGTAAAGATGGAAGTTAGCATGACAGTAAGGTCGACTGTAAGTTGCTTAGCTGGATAGTAAGCCTGACAATAACCCTGAAAGTGAGCATTTGTTTCGCATCCCTATTTGGCCATTATAAAGAAAAATGTTATTTTTCTATATCAGTGACCCAAGAAGAAACAGTGACCCAACAGAATGAGCTTTCAGGTTAAGTGCAGAGGGAAGCTCTGTAAAGTGTCTACTCTTCATCACCTGCATCATCCTTTTCAATTTTTAATTTCTCTGAATGAGTCTTCATTCAGCTGTTGCTGAAACATATTACACACACATCTAAAAGTGTGCTTCAGCTGTAAAAGCTTATGAGATGGAATAATTGGGAATCCCTTGAGTTGGAGCTGGAGCTGCACCGTACCAGAGCGAGTGGGACGTGTGTTCATGTGTGTTTGTTTGTGTGCGCGTGCATGTGTGTAGACGCTTGAGAGGGAACCAATTTAAGATTCAGATTAAAGACCATTTAGCAATGGAAAAGACCCAAGAAGCGAGGAAGTACATTGACAAAAAAGAGTTATAGAGAGCGCAAAACCGATTGTCAGCACTACTCAGTCTGTAAGTGAATATTTGAGAACACAGAGGCATGGGTTTGTAAAAGCAGAATTAGATTAGAGTCTCCATCATTCAGAAACTTGTATCAGTGTCCACTCTGTCACTTTTCTCCAGATTGGCCTCAGAATGTTTTAAGATGGATCATGAGTGTGTTTCATGACATCCCATGTGGTTATGACGGTTACTTGCCATTCCCTGTTTGTCTATAGTCAGATATATACCTTTACCGTAGAGGTTATATTTTCACCCGTGTCTGTTCTACAGGCTTAAAACCAAGTAAATTTTAATATTTTTCCACATTGTTTTGAGGCAGTAAACATTTAGTCTGCACCTGGAGGCCTTTAACTCTCATTTGAAGAACGGGTTATCCGCCAAAGTGAACGCTAACGTTCAGGGAGAGCATTATTAAATAGGGTTAGGATACATCCATCCTACCTTTCTCTCGTGTTTCCTGTCTTTCACGAACACACAAGAAGGCCACGGGCTGACGGACGGGAATGGTTTGTCAGACTATTGACCCAACCTGCTGGATAACCTGAACGCCAGTACCAGTCAGACAGAGCCATGCTAATCCCCCTGTGTCCCCCTGCTCTCTCTTCAGTCTCCTCTCAGTTCTGGAGAGAAGATATAATAAGTTATTTAATTTGTTCCTGTTAATTAAATTAATACATAAAACGTTAAACCCTCGAGGACCCACATTAAAACGTTTATGTTTTTGCATTGTTTATCGTTTTGCCTCATGAGCTTGTCATCCTTAATAGTATTATCAAGAGCCCAGAGAATCAGAATCTGCACAACCTCAGCTAAGTATATACACCGATTAGCCATAAAATTAAAACCAGCTGCCTTATCTTGCAGGTACCGTTTTGCTGACATACTGTTCTAGGACCGTGGAAAGCAGCCAGGTTCCAATAAGGCCTCTCTCTCTCTCTCTCTCGCTCTCGCTCTCTCGACCCAACCAGTTAAGAGATATGACTGCCCACCCTAACTCAGGAGTTGGATCTTCCTAACTTGGTTGTTGTGTGCGGAAAGTTTCCTCAATAAATATAAAATCTTTTCCGTGCTTCATAAACCTGACAGACATGAATTTTCTCACTTGTTTGTGGAAGGTGATGAAAAAAAAAAAGATATAGCAGAATACAAACCAATGACTTGAAGCTGCCTCAGCCAAAGATGGAAGTTCTTTAAAAAAAACAAAGACAAAACCGTTTTGGCTAAATACCATAAAAATTAAATGAAACTTAAATCCATGCAGTTTTACTTTTTCACAACTTTGACATGACTTTAAACAGTTATTCGTTTTTTGGGCTGAGCCAGTTTAAAATCATTTCTTTCTGAACCTATAAGCTAGAAGCAGCTAGAAGCAGTGAAATGGAGAACTTTTGAATGATCATGAACCCGTTCTGAACTTTTTGGTCACATTAATCTTGCCTCATTTACCACCTCTCACGAACAAAGCTGTAGTTCATTTAGCAAAATTTGGTCTAATAGAGCGGGACCGAGGGAAAACAGGCCGAGCCTTACGGTTGAATCAAATAAATGACGGCGTGACAAGGCCAGTGATGACGACGGAGGGATGACGGTAGGTTAGAATCCGAAATGCTGACAATTCCACTCTGACTGGCGTTAATAAATGAGAGCAGAGCGTGACAGAGAGACAGATGGAGACGGTGACAGAGAGAGTGGCATTGATGATAGAGACAGACTGTGACAAGAGAGACCAAAGCAGAGACTGATGCACATGATTTTGTCTCCTTGAGGTTCCAAAGCATCAGACCGCAGCCGTCAGCTGGAGCTACACATTCTTGTGTATGGGTGGTGTTTAAGCTCGGTTTCCAAAGTGAGGATACAGAACGCACACAAACGCCGATTGGCAGGACTACATTTTTCAAAGATGGACTGAGTTCAAAAGATCGTTGACAAGTTTCCTCAAAGCTGTGATCCTACAGAAGGGTTTCGCATTCAACCGAGAAACAACATTTTTGCCCTTTCTGTAACCTTCGATCCTCGTTACAGTTTACAGTTATAAGTCTGTCGACTTTGGGCAGACACCAAAAGGACTCTGCAGTGTTTGAACAGCATCAGTTGAACCAAAGTGGCGATATGAGATAATACATCTGAATGCATTCCGTCTGACTATGGGATGACTCAAGAGATAGTCTCCCTTGCAGAACCTCTCCCTGGTGCTGGTCGGACCCTACTGGGAGAATTTCCTTTCTGGTGGTGTGCCATGGCCAGCTCTGGGTTTGCTTGGAAAGGTTTGGGGTGAAGTTACAAGCTTTATATTGCTCCCCTGCTTGGTGGATGTTATGAAGCGCCTTGACGTCATATCTGGGGGAATAACATCAGTAATTTCAGGTTAAATTTAGACTTCACTTAACCCCTACGAATCCACTGCATGAGACACAGGCATTGGAGTGTGATTTCCAAAATCACAAGGTCCTCAGGTAATATCAGTACCGTGCAAATTGGGCTTTCGACGACAAGGTTTCATGCTCCGTTGCTTTTTCTTTGGCTATACATAAAGCGTGATCCTCAATTGGTCAAAATTTGGGGTCACTGCAACTGCGACTGTCAACAACACCACATTTCATAAATAGTATTGTTCATCTTACATGAAGCTTTGACATATACTTTTACACAATAAATAATTGAATTACATTTTCTCAATATATCTGTCTAACGAAACCTCATCACTGGGCGGGACATTCGATGACATGACTTTTTTTTTTTTAATTCTACACTTACAAAATCGACAATAACAGAAATCAAATTGTGTAACAAAGTAATTTCAATTATTAAAAATGATTGAAAAAAGGATTCCACGCTCAATTCAAATAAATAAATGTAAACACAGTGAGAGAATCTAAATAAAATAGAATAAACAAAACAAACAAACAAGAATTCTACAACAACACTCAACAACATACAGCATTTATTGCAATATACCTTCTTTTTTTTTTAGAAAACACTTTTTCAAGTTCCTCTGCTCTTCCTCTGGTTATATAAATATACAACACATGATGCCATCCTCTTCACCAAGACACTAAACGAAGGCATCTCCATTTTTTTCCATGATAATGCAATCATCCTCCTGGCCTGCAGGAGTCCAAAGTCATTTAAAGTTTACTGTTTTGAAGTGACGGTAAAGTTCTGTACATAGATACCTTAGATGCTCCATTTAGCTAGATGGGGGACTCTTGATTCATCTTTAATGATATAAGATATTTGACGATTCACTGCAGCTTCAGCTTTAGTTTCATCCGAGGCCAATTTTTGCAGCATTATAATTGTCCACCAAATCAACATAATCTGGATGCTCAGATCTGGAAAATCCGATCAGACAATGTGATGTGATGTGTGGATCTTATCATGATGTCATTTTGATCCAAGCATTATAAGTATCCATGAGGTTAAAAGCTAAAATTGTAATCGTCCCTATCCTATCCCTAAAATCCCTCAAATGGACCGAAACGATGAGTGTGGTCATCAACCGAATTCTCGCTCATATTCCACCTCTTCACAAAAAATGTGTCAGAGCTTTCTGAGTAATTCTGCAAACAAAACAGGCAAACTTATATTGGCAGAAACATTTCTTCTTGGTGGAGGAAAATAAAGCTGTTTAAGAGTGGATGTCCAAGAATAGGGACGTCACAGGGCAGCATATCTTTTGACTTTATGCAGTAATGCAAACGTCCAAAATTATGTAAAGGCTGATGGCTACATGTCAAAGAGAGGAACTTTGTCAGTTCAGATTGAGTAACGGCGTCACCATCACCATCTAAACCGTCAATATGCCAGGGATTCATCAGGATCCATAAATGATTAGACTGACAGCTGCAATAACAGACAGACTCTATATATACAGACAGTGATTTAAAGACTTTAATGAGTGTGACCATGAAGATGTCTTTGTGTTTGTGTCTGTAGTGAAAAAAAATAGACTGCTGTGAGCTCAGAAACACTTCATGAAATCAGACATTTAAAAGTGAGAGAGAGAGTTTCGTTTTTTTCCCTGGTCTTCATTTACAATCGTAACAGGCCGCAGTCGTGGCCCACGGTCACCTCTTCCGGTACTTCTGCTTCAAAAGACACATTAAAAGCTCGGGTTTGGCTTTGGACCGGAGTTCTGTCTCTTACTCCAAGCTGAGTAACTTGTATTCGTTTTCGGCATGAAAAGCATCCGTTCTCCTGTCTTCAGTCCAGGGAAGATTCTCACAGAAGCTGAGGTCACACCAAGGTGTGTTGTGGGTAAATTCAATCCAGCCTTAACGTTCTTCTGGGTCAACAGTGGCTTTCTCCTCATCACTGTCCAATGAGGCCATATTCGCATGGTGTCTTTGGTGGAGCCATGACCTCTGACCTTTACTGAGGTGAGGGTGGCTTGCAGTTCCATGGAGGTTTTCTATGGATCTTTTGTGACTTCCTGAAAGAACCTCGACTGTGCTCTTAAAGGAATTACAGATGGTTTTCCACTTCTGTGTGGACAATCACTCCAGGACCATCGATGGATGGTGGAACTCCAGCTGGAACCAGTTATTTATGCCGTCTGGTAGTTTTATGGATCTAGCCTCTAAGGTGGCGGAGAATTTTTCACACAGAACCAGTTGGTGTTATAGAACCTTTTGGTTCAGTAAATAAGATATGAAGTAGAAAATCGTACCCTGTTTACGTCACGGCATCATTTCTTCCACCTGAAGGACGCATCAAAGGGCAGTTTATCATATTTTATCTTCTGTAAAGTGACAACTCTACAGTGAGCTCTGAGGTTTGGTATTTTCTGGGTGCAGTGGTGCAGTCATGAGGATTAACCTCATCACCAGTTCCCTGGTACAGAAAACATTGTGGAGGTGTTCAGTTCAGGCTGTGATGCTCACGTCATGCTGCTGTCATGGGGCCAGCAGACTTTAACCAGGGTACAGCTTTGGTATTCATGGTTTCTGAACCATTTTATTTCTTTACACTTGTATGGGATAAGATATTTATAGATTCAGTGATAAATAAAGATGAACAGTCCTATTATTCAGAAATGTTAATACCTGTTAATCATCTTTCCCTCTCCCCCCCTCTCTCTCTGCAGTGATCTGCAGCTTCCGGGGCTCAGTGACTCAGGGTTTGGCTCTGGAGGTGGGAGAGACGGTTCAGATTCTGGAAAAATGTGAAGGTAAGACTTCAACTGGATGTTATGACGACACTTAAAGGTCACTACATTGACACGAATCACATTTTCTAGCGTTGTTGTGCTCAAAACACCTTTGGATGTACACAAGAAAATAATATACTAATTAGGAGGGAAGTGATGCTTTGCCCTCCTCTGCATCTTTTTCCTTTTAATATGGGGATGCAGGCTTTACCAATCGATGTTTTTGTTGAACTTTGCAACCACTTTTAGCCAATCCACTGTAAAAGCATTTCCAAAATTTTATTCGTATCCCCATTAGCTTCCACACAAAACGTTTAGTCTTGTGGGCTCGGTTCCAAAAGTATGCAGTCATCAAAACAAACAATATTAACAATTGTTTAAAGATTCATTATTCATCATCATTAGAGAAAAAAAATCTGAAAACAAGCAAACTTGTTAATCTAAGTGGAACTATGTTTTTTATTAAACAGAAAAATAATAAAATATAACCGGCTCAAAAAACAATCAAACAAATAAATCCTTAAATGTAACCTAAAGTACAAAAACAGAAATAACATGATATCCAGACTAAGGTTCAGAACAATAGATCCTCCTTATAGGACTTGCCAGATATTGTTCTTTGAAAACAATATTTGTTTTTTTTCTTCAAATGTTGATGGGAATCATGTTTTCTGCAAAAGAAGCCTTTTAAAGAACAGTTCTTATCATATAATATGAAGATGGACTTATGAATGGCACCATCAAAACAGAGCATTATACTCAGAGTAGAAAGGATCATAAATCAAAACAAGCCTTGGGCCCATTGATGGGCCATGGAGGCACCTCTACTCATGATGTTTGATAAAGTCATGATAATCGTGATACCCCGATGCTTTCATTTTTCTCATAATGAGTTGGCTGAGGTTATTTAATGCCACAGGAGGTGAATGCTCTGGTTATGGTGTTCTCTGGCGGATTATGTTTAGGTTTACAATATGCTCTTTATTCATGTTTCCTATCAAGTCACTGCCTGTTTATAAATATTGCAAATTAAAAAAAATGTCGTCTCTGTGCTGTAAACTGTCCAATTCCACCTTTATTGTTCCATCAGCACAAGATTGTTTAAAATTGGCATAGTGTTGTTTCCCTAATCGTCCCAACGTTTCTTCTTTAACGTTCTAACCAACCATAATTTGGCTTCTGCCTAGATAATGAGATGTTTTCAACTCTGTTCCAGTCTAGATTTTAATGAAACCCAAAGTTTACGTCCCAACTAAAAGTTGTAGTATGTGCATAAAGCTCCCTCCAGGGAACATATCTGCTGTTTGCAGCCAAAATCCCTCTCTGGGGTTAAATTCATTGACGTAGTTGGAAACCTATTCTCCTGAATTATGTCTCTGATGACAGTGGTGTTGGCAGAAATACACTCCCTCTGAGTATTTCATAGTTGTAAGTGTGTCATGTTGACGTAAGGAAATGCAATTCATGTGTTATGATATGGCCTGGCGTCAGAAACCTGTCCAACACATATGTGGATGTATTTCCTCTTTTGCCGTCATCTGTTCCTCCATCGTTTCCTCTAAGTTCCTTCATTGTGTAAAATGCTATAAAACTCTTCCATCAGATGGAAAAGCTGCCACTTCAGCTGCACTTGCAGCATCTATAGATGCAGAGAGCCAGGAAGAGTCTATCGCGGTCCTGAGCCAGAGCCCGACTTATTAGCTGATGTCAACCCCATCGTTATTCCAACCTAGACTCAGAGATCAGCTACTGGAGTCTAGATGTGTTGTACTGATAGTGAGTGAGTTTGTGCTTCATTAGCCACAGCTGTACTTCCCTCCACTTCTTCATCTCCATCTTCCTCACTATCTCTTCCCCCCTTCTTTCCACTCACCTTCTGCTACATGCTTCCTCTCTGAGTCTGCTTGTATTGACCGGCCCTGTGCTGAACCCAATCAGAATCTTCTTATATGTTTCTATGAGGGACGAGGACTGTAATGGGATCCGTTTGTGGATTGTGCTTTCTTTTCAACACAGTGATTATCAGGGCAAAGCCCGGCCAAACTTTTGTCCAGAATTCCCCCCCCCAGCTCTTCTCATTATCTTAACTTTCACATTCACTCTGGGGAAAAATAACCTCCAAACAATGGCTGGCTAGATGCTTCTGAGAGGATTTATTCTGAGGCAAACAAGTTTTAACCTTGCCCCGTCATTGTCAGGTTTTTGCTGCTCCATAAGAACCCAAATGGAGAAAAATAAAATACAGAAGTCCGTAAATAGCAGACAAGATAAACAGAAAAAGTCTCCTGGGATAAATCCATAAAACACGCAGCGGTGAATCTAGAATTTTTCTACATCAGAAGTCATAAAGGGGATACATTTTACACAGAGGTGTCAAATATATGTCCCGCAACTAATGCAGATGTCTTTACGTTTTTAGATGTACAGTATATGCATTTAAACAGTCTTTAACTTTTGGTAAAATGTCAAAACATGTCTGCCAACAAAGTAGACGCCCTCAGAGATCTCGTGCTGTTCAAGAAAGAGAAAGATAAACATGGATCCACTTTTTAATTCATGCTCCAAAATTCAATCGTCTCCTTCTTTGGAACATACCCCACTCTGCCCAATTTCAAGAAAATCTGTCTATTAGTTCATAAATAGTTTATAAAAAAATACTAAAGAAGCCCAATTTCCTCCTATCTTAGTTTTTATTTCCATTTATCATTTCATGTTTGTATGTGTCTGTTCATTTTGACGCTTCACTGAAGTTTCTGTTAGTTATGACAGGAGTGTGATCCTTTTTTTTAAAGGGTTAGATTATGGTCCACGGAATAAACCTTTAGGTTTTGATGGTGGTCTCTATCATCACAATGTGTTCATCAGGTGGATGAGGCTTCGGAGGAGGTCAGCTCCATTACAGATTTGCTTAGAAAAAGAAGGAGGGCCTCTGGTAGATGGAAGCTTGGCCACTGATTTTTATAAGAAGTGAACTTCTGAATAAGAATATAAAACTTTCATCGAAATTTGCCTTTGGTTTCACCATAAAAGTTGTAAAAACACAAATAAGACCAAACATCATCACCACAGCAAACACATTCATAAAAGATAAAATACAACTCACAACACATGTCGTCCCTACAGAGCAAAGCAAAGTCTGGGCTTCACCCTGGGTCTTTGTCCGCTGGATCCTAAATCCTTTCACTGCTCTGATAGCATTTGGAACCAAGGATTTGTTATAGATATTTCTCTTTGCCCTCGGTAATCTACAGCGCGTGCCTGAGGGTAAAAGTATAAAATCACTAGGAGTTCATCATACATGTAACTTAGCTGCCTTTGTATCCCCAACATTTTATAGGCCATGTTCTCCCTGCAGCTTATTCCTCCTCATGAAACTCAGACTGTCAGACCACAATATCGTATTAAAAGATAAAATGCTTACTAACAGGCTCTTTTACACAAAATTCCAGAAAAGAGTGAAGAAGTTGTGAACATTTATTAAAAATGTGGCCAGTATTTACGTTGAAAGTCCGACCGTTCTCAATATATGTTCGAAGATATTTAAAATCATCCACCATCCCAACTATTAATCGTTACTTGTTGCGTTAAATCTTTCAAAGCTCTTTTGTCCTCGGTTCAGCTCAATTGTCAGACGTTAAACTGAGCTGCCTTGCGGAGGTGTGCGTTCCGAATGCTGTCTGGATATTCCTGTTTTCTTTCTCTTTAATTTTAATTTCCCTGTCCTCCTAGATAAACTTCACAAGAACATCTTCATAGCTTTGGCCAAATCATTGCAGAGGACACGACGTGTCCAACATGCCTTTCTACGTCTGTCTTTCATCGCCTTCTTGTACCGTTTGCAGCTCTCGTCTGCCTGCACTAAAGCCACAGATACTCGGGTTATAATGGCGTTGATATGGCGATCGCAACTGAGCGGCAGCAATGTGATCTCCAGGTTCCATTCATAAAATATGGATCGCAGTCATCCCACTTGAGAAAGCATTAGAGTTGGATTAGATAGAGTTTGATGTATGAGATTTTCACTTTTAGTGCCGTCTGCGTTCCTGAAGTGGCTGTTTCCCTGTGGAGAGGTTTTCATCTGAAACAAATCTCTTATGATGTTGGAGCAGGACTTCCAAACAACTGAACTCAAAACTGAAGGTGCTGCTCATTTAATGCTGAAGCCCCTAAATTATAGAGCCCCCTCCCCGGCCATGAACTCTGACCTTTATTGAGAGAGGCCTGCAGTTCCATGGATGATTTTTTTTATTTTATATCTTTTATGACTTCCTGAACAAGCTTTGCTCTTGGAGGAATTTTTGGAAGGTGGTCGACCTCTGTGAAGGTTCACTATTGTTCCAGGTCTTCTCCGTGTGTAGATAATGTGTCTCAATGTGGATCTGTGGAGTACCAGAACCTAAGAAACAGCATTGTAACCAGAATAATGGCCTTCAATCACCCTCTAAAATTTCTGTTGACTTTCTGCCTCTGAAGGTGGGATATCTTCAGTGATGATGGGATTGATCTGGTCTGGCAGTAATCAGCTCTGTGTGGGTCCAGTCCAGCTGGAACCAGTTCTGTATGCAGTCTTGTAGTTTTTTAGCCTTTTGTTTTTAAGGGCACGGAGACTTTTTCACTCAGACCCAGTTGGTAATTAAATTATGATTAAAAATTTGTACTTTAGGTTGTTTTATGTTAAGACACACAGTTAATTTGGAGATAAATATAAAAATAACTGAATACATGAGGGGATAGATTTATATTTTCACAGCACTTCATTAGTTGTTTTTGCTGATTTTTGGACAATAGATCAAACTGAAGGAAGACTCTTATGTACTCTAAAGAGTCAACATAAAACAGAAGGGCACTCAGTGCAGCACAAACCTGTGCCAAGGATCAACAGCCCCCTTTTAATTAAATTACAGCCCAATCTAAATTCCAGCAGTGTGGAAATGTTTGGTTCAAACAAACAAATCATTAGAGTACATTCATTTAGCTGGTGGTGTGTCCAAAACAAGCTGATATGAGCCATGCAGGAGTGAGAGGCTGGTCCTTTTTAAACAAATAAACTAAAAGCATTTTCACTAGTGGTAAAAGGGATGAGAACAAGATTGGGGTAATTGAATGCTACCTAAAAATAAAAGCTAGAGAGGTTTATTATCCAGCAGCAGCAGATGTTTGTATGCGGTGCAGCAGGAGGGCGGAGCCGTGAATCCTGGATCGGCTGCACATGTGTGACTACAGATGCTGCAGTCAACCAGGTGGGACATGCAAACACCTGGATGAGGTTCTCTGGAGAGGAAGGAGTGAATGAGTCCTGCGGTGTAGAGAAAGAATAAACAGGAGCTGTACTGCAGTGTCTGCAGATACAATGGCTGATCATCCAAGATGTTCTCATCCCAGCTCCGTCACATTGTCATGTCCTTTTGTGTCTGTGGTCCACATACAAAGCCTTCCTTTCACTTGTCCTTGTAGACACAAAAGCCTGTGGCGTTGGGTTTCAGAGAATATCCTATATTATAGAGAATCACCAGTGCATCCGTGGCAATGCACCCCCCTACCTAAAAGAACTACTCACCCCACTGACCTCAACACGATCCCTCCGTTCTACCCACTCATACTGCTTCCTCCTTCCGACTAAGCTCAGCACCATGGGTGATCGGGCTTTCTGTTCCGCTGTCCCTCGTCTGTGGAATGCCCTCTCTGACCATCTGAGGGCTCCACAGACGACTGACACATTTAAAAAAGGACTTAAAACTTTCCTTTTTATCAGAACCTATAACTTTAATTAACATTGCTGCTTTTTGGTCATGTTTTTATATAGTTATTATTATATTTTTTATTGATGCTTTTATCTGCTTTTACCTTGTAGCACTTTGCACTTTGAGATTTGATCCAAATGTAAAGTGCATTAAAAATTAAATGTATTATTATTATTATTATTATTATTATTAATATTGCTGACGTGTGCCTCTTTGTTCTCTCACACACGGAGATCCCAATCTCCTGGGTAAAAGTCAGGTGTGTGACCTACCACTCAACCCCAGCCCCGTCCAGTCTCCGAACGTCAGAGGATCATGAAGATGCTCCGACCCAGTTCTCTAGTCATCAAAAGTCACTTAGATATTTAGTTGACTAAATGGGGACTGCACCTCAGTAGCACAATAACTGCACGACCGGAACAACACAAACGATCAATCAGCCTTTATAAACAGAGGATTGTTTATTCTCAGAGTGGAGCTCAGTGCCTCAGATGCACCTCTGTTGAATCAAATCATAACCATGATTACAGTAAAAACGCTCTTTTGACTTCTAATCGTCAAAAACAATCACGGCTGGACGTGTCTCTACAGCCACTGGAAGCATCGTTGGAGACTTTGACAGATATGTTGCTGAGTTGAAAGCTCACTGGATTCCTCCGTCTACCACGTAATACTGTATTCACGGCTGAGTATGAACACTCCGGAACAAAAACCACACGCTTGAAGATGTTCTGCTGTGTGACTCATTCTGATAACTGGAAAATGATGATTCTAACAACCCCTTGATGAGCTGTTGACATATGGTGGTGCTTCTGTCAGGAAGGCTGCACGACAATGGACTAATTAATTACATTGATGTGACACCTGCTCTGTCATCCTCACTTTAACCAATAATCATTTACACTTCGCACAGATTAATTTGTGATTTTCATTCATTTGTGATTTTCTTCACTCTTCTTCAACGGATGTGGTAAATTCACTCTCCGCTAAACACTCACATCCTCACGCCAACCCTTGCAAATTTGCCCAGACACTGCTGGTCCAGCCCCGCTCTGATTTCCATATAGATGAGAGGCGAGGGAGGAAACGCTGCCACCTTAACCAGGGTGATAAACGGATCTTGATTGGTTATTAATTAACTGACTCCTTCTCCATATTCATAACGGATTATAAAGAAATGGTGACAAATGGATGCCAGGGATTACTGCAAGATGCCCGTTAATAAGAAGCATTCTCGCAGACGCTCATTTAAACTACAAGATTTACGAACATTTCAATAGATGTTTCGGTCAAACGTTCACATAAATCAGAACATCTGAGAGACGGCAATGACGGGTCAAAAGTTTCTACAAGAACAATACTGGTGTTTGTAGAGGAGATTTAAAGCAGAGACAAACATTGGTGATGTCTGAGGTCATTGAATGCACCGTGACATGTGGACGGAGCTTTTTAAACACTTGTTTTACCAGTATATTGATTTTTAGGAATAAAGTGTTATCAATACTGGGAAAAGTCACATTTTGAAGTACGTGGGTGATAAGCTGTGATACACTGGATGTGAAAGGTTCCAAGAAGAAATATTGTGATTCGATCCGGAAAATAACCCCCCCCCCCCATCTGACACATTCCAAAAATATCAAACCATACCTCCTCAGTACGTGGGAGATGTGTGTGTATGATTATAGTTCGATAAAGTATAATTAATGAGTTGAATTTTTCTTCAAAAGTTGGGAAAAATAATATTCTGAGGTCCTCCAGATAAAAACCCCGACTTATTCTTAGGTAAAATATTTTGTAAATTAAAATAAATCAATTAATGGGACATTTTTTATATAATGAAGTTGATGAAATATTAGTTACGCTCCAGAACCCAAATTTAACAATGAGCAAAAAAGTAAAGGAGTATTTTGAATACATGAATGAAGTGTGTGCAAGGTGTCAAGAAAATATGTAGTGAATGATTTGTAAAAATTTCTCTAGAAATGAACCGCAACCCGTCGTGAGAGCAGTTTTATTATTTATTTTAATTAAAAAAAACTTTGACCTTCCAAAAATAACCAAAGAGAGTCATGTTTACAGATTTTGGTCAAAATACACTTAAAGTTTTCTGTCGTACTCCGGAGTGGAAATGATTACACATGAATCACATCTGTTAGAAGAACAAAATCATTCTAATCTAGAATGATTTTGTTCTGAAAAATATATCTTTTAAATGAAATGTCATTTAATTTTTATTAGTGAGAGCTTCCAGAAAAAACTACCAAAAGACTGAGGCAACAGCTTGACTGTGGGCGGCATGCTGCCAGTCATTCCTGTCTGTGTTTGGGTCTTAATCTGACCTAACACAGACAACCCATTTATTTTACTTTTATCAGTTGAATATGGACGTGAGTTTTGGGTCCAGTTACATTTTCCTTACAAAGGAATTTTTTTGCATATTTTTTAAAAGCTCACAGATCTGCAAGAAAGCATCTGGATAACTCAGTGTGTCACACCACTGACTTTGTTCCAAGAGACCAGGGTTCGAATCCCATGGATATATGGGAGGGTTGTTTCAGGAGGGGCATCCGATGTGAAAAGCTGTATGCCAAATCAACAAATTAGACAAACAGCTGTGGCTCCCCCTAAAAAAGGGAAAGAGCCTAAAGAAGTTGCTCACAGATTCGGATGAAATGGTGAAGTAACATTGAAAAATATGTGTTCACCTGCTGGGTGAGCCCTGATTGGGAGCAGCCAAAAGGAACAAAAGAAAAAGGAATTTATTTACAAAACGCTAATTCACAACAACTGTTATAGAGAGAGAGAGAGATTCTTGGATAACCTCTTTGCCTCAATAAATACAATTATCATTTAAAAAGTCGTCTCTTGTGTCAAATTTAGAGTGAAGCTTCAACATTGATTAATATGAGATACACACAGAAACGACAGAAACCAATTTGCAGATATCTATAACTGAATTATGTGGTTAAGTTTTTTTCTTTCATTTTAAGCTATTCTAAGATACAAAACTTGAACCGTCTGACCAAAAAATTGCTGACGTAATGGTTTTGTTTAACAATGGCATTATTTTTTTTTCATCATTTCAGGTATTGTTGACTTGTATCAGGACCATTCCTGTGTCAATGAAACTTGGGACACGATAGAACATGAACAGTTCATACGCTGTAGTTCTGCAGAATGTTTACATCCACATTATTTCTTCTCCAAAGAAGATTTTGTTGAGAAAAGTTTTTGACCAAAGTTGCAGATTCAGTCAAAGCGCTGAATAATTTTCTACTCTTGCTCGCTGTCTCACTCTTGTCTGTCTTTCCTCTCAGGATGGTACCGAGGATTCTCAACGCGGAGGCCAAATGTCAAGGTAAGGGAACGCCTTGACTTGTAATCTCAGACTGCTGGATTCTTTCCTCTTCTTCCACGTATCTCCATCACCTCGTCTTAAAATCTATTTCTCTCTATCCACACTTTTCCCAAATAAATAGTTTCCACCGTGCTTTTTTCTTCATCTTTAACCTTTGACCTCATTTTATGGTCTGTAACTTAATACATTGGTAGAAGAAGATTGACCTTAGTTAATAGGAAATTCTTGATTCTTATGCTGCTAAGAACAAAGGGTTGAAAAATAACAGAATGTTCCCAGCGTCTCATGTCAAACTGGGAAAATGTTATTGAACCCAGAGAACCACAGCAGCCCTCCCTTTTGGCTTTCTCCTTAAAAAACCCTGAGATAAGTTGCGATGTGGCAAACGTCAAAAGCGATGTCACTTTTTGTGCACCTGTCCACCATTGGCGTCACTCACTTGTGACACACACCTGCCCTTCTTACCCGGTAACGAACGAACACTAAGGATTTCCACGTCGCTCTACTCGCACAAAGGTCAATTTTTAAGTTCTTCGCTCACGTAGAAGAATGAACTGTGCTTGTATAGCGCCTTTCTAGCCTTCTCGACTACTATAAGCGATTTACAACACGAACCAGCATTCATCCATTCACACAAATATTCATGACAGAGGCGCCATCTGCTGAGGAGCGATAACCACACCATCATTCATTCACCAATGGAAAAGCTATTCAGTACCTGCTCAGGGATACTTTGGATCGAACCACTGACCGTCAGATAAGTGGACCAACGCTCTACCAACTGGGCAGGGAGTAGGGCGTACTTACGAAAACACACCTGTGACAATACGTTTCGTTCCACTACTGCACTCTGTCATCAACCATGAATCATAGATGTGCCTGAAAACCAATCAACTGTGTGTTTGAGTTTGCAACATCATCCAGAGGCAGGCACAGACGCACCCAACCTCTATTGCATCATCGTCTGTGATATTACATCAAGTTATTGCGGGGTCCAGCACTGCGTTCTCTTTGTAAAGCAGAGAAAATGGTGTCTCTTGATTTGGTGCAGCCGATGTTCTCAATCAAAATGCTGCAGAATCATTGTATGTCAGAATGATGCAGGAGTCCAGATCGCAATATTATCCAGATCGATTGCCCATCTCTACCCTGCAGTGAGTTCCCCTCCAGTGTTCGTGCCAACATATTCAAGAAAAATTCAAGCATCTCAACCGCCAGTTTCTCTAAAACCCAATTCAGAACCAAACAAAATGGGTAGCCAGCAATGACTCAGAGTGAATGTGCCTCTGCCAGGGCCTTTTTTATGAGATTTGTGTTGTTCAGGTTTCAGTGACAGTTGTATACACCTGCAACGTTCCAAACAGGGAAAAAGTTATCCAAATTCCAAATTTTATCAACAATTCCTTGGCCTGACTCAAAATCTCTTTGAAATCTATTGACAACTTTTCAGTAGATTATATAGATGTCATTTGTGAAGGTAGTTAGCTCTATGGGTGATTGAAAAATATATCTCTTAAATGAAATGTCATTTCATTTATATTAGTGAGAGCTTCCAGAAAAAACTACCAAAAGACTGAGGCAACAGCTTGGCTGTGGGCGGCATGCTGCCAGTCATTCCTGGGGGTCGCAGCAAGGTCAGCAGGAAGGAAGAAAACAAGTTTATGCTCAGGTTTCCTCGTGCAAATCATACATCGGGGAGAGTACTGAGGTAGAGAGCAGGTATACGACATCTCTCCTCTACTTAAAACATATCAAAACACAGAAGAGCAGAAGGAGCAAAACACAACCATAAACAGGTGCCTTTAAAAATCCTCCGGGCGACACATTTAGTTTGCTATGACACACCTGCTGCATTATGATTATCTACGAGTCAAATCTAGCAGAGGCGTCAGTAGAGAACAACACAGGCACGATTCAGACTGCAGCCATATCCTGGATTTCATTCTACATAGTTGTCTCTCAAAGTATGCCGTCTCTCCTGGAGTAAAGCAGCGTCCCAATCCTGTTAGTTCCACCTTAATCACCTGGTTCCTCTACAATCCACTCACTGGTCCAAACTAATTGATACGTTCCCCCACACCCCATCCCCCACCCCCTAGGACAAGGCCTCCTGTTCTAACTCGAAACTAATCCAGCTCAACTTCACACTCGGAGGTTCATCGGCTCTCTGATTTCTCAGATCATGGGGGTCGCTGGGAGGGCGGCACACAGCCCCCAGCTCTGATCAGAGCTGTTTGATCCACCAGAGAGGAGAGAGAAATGAGCACATCTGACACACTTTGAACATAAACCGAGAAAGATAAGAAATCCTAAAATAATTTCTCTAAAATACGCTCAATAAAAAAATGCCACAGTAGATCTAATAGACCTAATTCTATATCCACTATTCTTATTTTAAACTCAGACCGCTCACAACTAACCCAATCTTTTTCACTGAGAGCGGGAATGTGGGATGTTAAATGAATTACATCCCTGCTAACAGCAGAGACACTCTTCTCACCCCACTGGGCCTTGAGATTCTGTCCATTAAAATCACAAACGCGACAGGGGACAAACTTGGTGGAGTCCAGAACGTTTCTGACTTTAAGCCGACGATTCTGACAGAACCATCACTGTGGTTGTAGAGCGACAGGTTGGCTTGTAGAAATGTTACCCCATGCTCCCGCAGTCCAGCCCACAGAACCCACCAGGGGACACGGTAATAGGCCTTCTCCAAATCCACAGAGCAAATGTGAACTGGACGGGCAAAATTCCATGACTCCAAGTCTGCAAGAACAAAAAGTTAGTCCACCGTTTCACAACCATAAGGGAATCCACATTGTTCCTCCAGAAACTGAGGTTTGATAATCGGTCGTTGGCTTTTACCCCACATCTGATTTGGAGATTGAATGTCAAGATAGATAACCGGATATGTTGGTATTCGGTTAAACAAATACTGTCACTGGTGCCGTAAGCCAGCAGGACAATGGATGGGAACAAATGATTCGCTGTGGTGATCATGGTGAGGGAGCGGTTGAAAGACGAAGAGGAAGACCACGAAGGACAGACGTGAAACGGTGTCTGACTGATGGAGACGTTTCAGTCAAAACTCAAAGACTCAGGTGATTTAGAGACGCTGCTACAACACTGCAGGTTTTACTTGTTGTTCCTCAGAGCTCGCGTCTGATTGCTGTCAGTTCGTGTACCTGTGAAGTGCATTTTCCAGAAAATAACTGTTTGAACTCAGCAGGTGGACCTGCGAGGTGAAAACAGCCTGTAGACAGAGAGAGAGAGACAGAGAGAGAGAGAGAGAGAGAGAGAACAGAGGACGAGCACATTAATCACGGCTCCTCTTTGTCTCTCTGA
The DNA here is from genome assembly GCA_009660295.1 of Lophius piscatorius. Classification (NCBI taxonomy): domain Eukaryota; kingdom Metazoa; phylum Chordata; class Actinopteri; order Lophiiformes; family Lophiidae; genus Lophius; species Lophius piscatorius. The sequence continues at coordinate 121,059 of VRLP01000837.1, forward strand.
AGCCAACAGAACTATCCCTCTGCAGTGGAAATGTCTCCTCCTCAGACGCTCATTGTTGAGGAATCAGACCACAACAAAGGGAGAAGTTGTGCAGATGTGATGTAATGACTGTTATTTTATCATCCCAGCTGAGTCAGAACCTTTGTGTGCTAAATTATACAGCAGATCTTTTATTGAGCAGTGTGCAGGAATAACACAATCCTTGCTCTTGTTTGCGACAAAGATGATTAGGAGAAGAATACAGTTCTTCTCTTTTCTTGGACTACCACAGTGGACTGAAACATCTGCAGCCTCTCATTGCTCCTGCTCTCATTACCAGTGATCTAGACGTTAACTGTTAATCTCCTTGTATCTCCATCATAACAGTACAAGAAATCGCTTTCCCACAGGTCTGATCGTAATTCTAGCGACGGTCACCACTTCCTGCTTCAATGTAGTATTCAGAGTCAAACCTGAATAACGAACTGACCCAGAACTACATTTACCTTCAGGAGCTCTTGTTGACTTTGAGAAAGCATTTTTTCTTATAAACCCCCGAATGTCCTTCCTAAAGCGACTTAAACGCTAGAGGATTTTCAAATATTAACCAATATTAGAAGCGTGGGAGACCACAGACATGAGGACAGTTCCAAAGATTTTTAACTTTATAATTGGGCAAGAAATCTGGCCTTTCATCCTTTAGTTTGTAGCTAGCTCAACTATTTGGTTGAGCACATTTTGATTCAATATTTTTGCCACTTGACTAAACTTGTTCATAATATGACCCAGTGGCAGCGTGTATCTGCTAAAGTGTAAGGGGCCATGGCTGAGGCCTTGGGGGACACCACCGATCAAAGGTGCCACAGAGAAAAAAGCATTTACCAAGGCTGTTGAGAAAGTACTATTTGATAAGAAGGATATTAAAGATTTTTCTAAACTGAATTATGTAACTTGATACAAACACAGAAAAGTTGAATGAGGGTCAAATAGTTTTCTAAAAACATGCTGTACCAAAATGTTGAGCTGATCAAATTAAAATGGATATTTTCCATGAAATACAAACTTTTGTCATACAATCATCATGGTTGACCAATCATTTTGTCCTTTTATAGGAAATTTTAGAGCGTCTAAGATACTAAACTAAATGCTCCAAAGAAGAAAAATATGCAAAACAAATTAATATTTGTTTTCTTGGTGAGGAGATTAAACCGTTATTGAACAGCTCAGTTCAGAGTCAGCGCCTCCAAATCCTCTCTGGAGGAGTTTGGCAGATTTTACCCTCCGAGTAAGGAGTGAGTTTCTACCTCGAGTGAAAGAGTTATTAGTATTTTGGTGTCTTGTTCACAAGTGATTGACACAATCCACCGTGAGTGGTCAGGTGGTGTGTTGCGGCATCAGCAGTAATGATGATATTTTAGCCACCGATCTGCGTGAAGATAGAGCTGAATCATAAGACAAAGCTCTTCATTTTACCAGTTCATTTATGTTCATGAGCGCCGGGGAGAGACTGAAAGAATGAGGTCAAAGACACAAGGGGCTGAAATGAGCTTTCCTCGAAGGGTTCCTAGGGAAAGTGTTCTTCAGGTCAAAAAAAGGGAAGTTTGGGCATCTGACTAGGATCTATACCTCCTTTTGGAGTTTTTCCAGACATATCCAACTGGAAGAGGAGTCCTAGATAGACCCGGATAGGATCCCGTGTCTCATCTGACCTGGGATCCCCTCAGGATCCACCGGGATTAACTGGATAGCCTTTCCAGGGAGATGGACGTTTGGAATACACTGCTTGCCTTGCTGTCACCACAAAACAACTCCGGATAAGTGGAGGAAAATGGATGGATGCATGGAAAAATTACTGGACAATGCAGTCAAATCTTTTGGAGGAGATTCGTGTAAAGGGGTGGATCCATAACTTTTGTCGAACCCCAACCAAAGGGAGCTTATATTGTTACTCTCTCGTGTCTGAACATCTGTCAGTTTATTCACGTCTATCCAAAAAGAGCTGGACAGAATGAAATGGATATTTCCTCATGCTTTGAAGGCTCTTTGAAGACCTTATTTTCACATTCTTAGCCACATTTGAACTTGTTTGGTGATTCCCCTGTCAGTTTTCTCACCAGTGATGGAAGTTTTAACCCATCCACAAAATCACATAATGAGTTTTCAGTGTAAGGGGGCGTCTGTGTCTGTCGACACATTTATTCCACATTTTTTCCTGGGATTTCTAAAGTGTCCACCCAGCTTAATCAAATGTTGTTTCCCTAAGGTTATACCACAAACGGACCATAAACAACTTCTGCTACCATGAACTTTTCTGCTGGATAATGAACCATCATTTTTATTTACATGGAGTTGTGGGTAAAAAATGAGTGGAGAATTGTGAAGAGAAGAAGAATGAGTGAAGTCATTTTCTGTCACTGCATTCTAATCGTCTCTCTGCATCAGTCTTCCTCTCAAGCCTTCTTACATCCAGTGTTCCTCCGTTTCTGTCTACGTCTGACTGCTGGTTGAGGTGTCTCGCTGTCTGGCCTCTGACACGGGTCAAAACAAGGCCACATCCATCCAGCTTGTCTGCAGGGACTCACCATATTATTTGTGGGTGGATGGCGTTTCTACTCCATCCCTGTTCTTTTCTCATCCCCATCCCTCTAAATCCTTCATTTGGCCGTTTACCCTCTCTCTTTCTCTCGGTAACAAGATGACCTTTTTAAGTGAAGCGCTGTTTTAACACCTCAGCTAATCTAGGAACAGTGTAACACTCTGATGACCTCCTGCCCGTCACACACACTCACAGTTCGTCTTGTTCCCGTCTCTGCCTGGTTAGTTCTGACAACCGATGGTTGTTCACAGGTCAGTGCGTCCGTGGCGCCTCGCGCTCCGCTCTGATGCTACCCGGCACAAAATGTTTTCTGTCTACATCTGACATATTATTATTCATTCATAGGGTTCCTATCCCAGCTGACATTGGGCCGGAGGCGGGGCACACCCTGGACAATTCGGGCCCATAAAAACAACAATTCAGGCACTCATTCACACCTCGGTGTAATTTAGAGTCACCAGTTCACCTTTACTGCTTGGTTTTGGACTGTTGGAGGAACCTGGAGTATCCAGAGAGAGAACCCCCACAGACAGGCCAGGCAGAGGTGGATTTGAACCCCGAACCTTCTTGCTGTTCGGCAACTGTGTTAGTCATTGCTCCACCTTGTCTTTATAAGTGTTTTTAATAGTTAATCACATTATACACTTTTTATTCAGGCATTCAAGTCAAACATTCAAAGAGATCAGTTCATTATTAACATTTATCTTATTCTAGTTGAGACCAAACCAAAACTGTTGGTAATTTTCTTCAATACTGTTTGGCATTTGACCCTTAATCTTGTGGACAAACCAACAACAAACGACACACAAACCTCTGTAACTAATTTTCCATCAGCCTCAGCTGTACTTTCAAAATTCAGGATGTTTATTGCCACTTCATAGCACAAGTAAACATATTTGTAAATAAGGTATGTAGCACGAAGGACTGTAGGTAGGTTATAATATTGTACAAGGCTATATGCTGTTATATTGTACAGTATAAGGTTAACTTTAGGTGTATAATGTACATAAATTGTCTATATATAGCACTGATGTTAGATTGTGTGTGTTGTGTTCATGTAGCGGATTTCTGTGTTCCTTTTTGCTGTTCTATGATGTTTTATTGAGGAGGTCTTACAGCCGAAGGAAAAAGCTTTTCCTCTATTTGCATTTGCTCAACTTGAAGCTCCTGTATCTCATCTTTGATTTTTGTACTTGCGATGCTAGCTAGTGCTAACGCTAGCAAACATTGAAATAGACCAAACTGGGAGAGCATGGTCAGGGTTGTATCGGCAAGGCAGCTCAGAGATTGAGAGCATTTAGCTCCAGGTGTGACTGTAGTCTCCTAGAATCAAATCCTAGCTGCACATTACCCACCAGCAGTCGCACATTCTTTTCTCTTTGAACTGTGGATTCAGATCTGCAGCTGTGCGTGCAGCATAGTTACAGAGACATTTTCCTGTGTGTGTGTTTGTTCATGTCCCTGGGCAGATGGATAATTGAGTGACCTCCCCGGAAGCTGAGGAGACCCCTGAACCTCTCCTGTCAAACGCATGGCTAACCAGCACACTCTGTTTCTCTTTAGCACTATTGTTCTCATTTGTCCCCATCACTCTCTCCAGTGTCAACCACTTTGTCTCCACAAAAAATACATTCACACTTAAACGAGAGAGAAAGGCAGCCCCCCCACCCCCCGGCTTTCATTATGCAATGTTTGACCCTTAAAGATCTTTCAACAGGCACATCAGAAATGATCTTTGTCGGCGGGAGAAGCAGCTCAATGTTGCTGAAAAGACACCCGGGTTATTTTGCATGATGACACGGGGGGGGGGCTGTCCTCCGTCACCGCTGGAGGCGGCACTTTCAGAATGAGAACATACAGCATTAGCTGTCGCTTATATGTTCGTACATTCACTCAAACACACACACTGATTTCATGCATGAACAAAAAACAAGCACAAATAGACACATGCGTCCCGGTGCTAAAATAGATCCTCCTCCTCTCTGCCTCTTCTTCCCTTCACTAAAACATGTAGTAGAATATAAATGAAATGCCTACAGCTTGGCGGTTTCTCTCGGTGGGCCTCTGCAGCCCAGCAACACTTTTTTCTACACATTTGCTTAAATTATTTCTCTAGTCACTCAAGATACACAGATTTATAACTGAAAATACTACAGCTGACTCCCAAACTCTCTACTTGCTGTGTTGAAATCACGTACTCATTCTGTTTGTGCAGCTTCACTCGTACAAATATCCACTGGGATGATTTGCATGACACAAACTCGTGAATATACGCACTTCTCTTCTGGAAACGATACCATCAAAGTTTCTTTCCACCGTACCCAGATCCAACTGTCCTTCCTCCAAACTTATATTAGTTTTCGGTGATAAGACACGGAGCACAATGACTGCACAGATGTCCAAAACAATTTTCCACACAGGGAATATAAAACTTCTCATCTCGTTCTCTGTGACTGAACACAATTGCGTTGTATTAGAGGTGAGCCGATTGAAATTTTCTTGGCCCATTTCCGATTTCTATAAAGTCTGACCGGCTGTCAACCAATTTTGGTCGATTCCAATTTTCTTTTTCTTTAAAAGTTGTATAACCATAATGAGTAGTGTACTTTAAGTGTTCTTATTTTGAAGGAAGTAAGGCTCGTCAGCATTGTGTATGTATTCTGACCTGTTAGAATTAATGTACGGAACCTCCGTCCTCCTCCTTTATATGTTTTGACTTTGTTCAGGAACATCAGGGCTTGTGGCTGGCTCTTTGATGTCGTTATATTAAGCCGCTCTGCCAACGTTAGCTTCTTGAAACCTGCTATGTTCCTCGGGGTGATTCATTTTGAAAGTATCTGATTAAGTCTGCTGTGCTGAAATTTTTTGGGTTTTACCTTGTTCTTATTTTGCCTTTACTGGGGTTAAAAATGTTGAACTTTGTTCTTTCTTCATTCACGTTGAAAGATAGGCTTTCGCATCAGTCACAGTTTCTCTTGCGCGACTTGCTTTCACCTCCAGCAAAATCATGCTAGTCTGTAGCGTCATCTGATCGCATTCTGTTGGTAGTACTGAGCGGGGAGGCTCATCAAGTCGAAGTCTGCCTCTACTGGTTCTCTATTGGCTCTACTGGTTTTCCGTGCAAATGAAGTCCAGTGGCAATACACTACACTACTGGATTATTGTGTCTGAGCTTTAGAATCTATTTTATTTTATAATCTTAGAGGCTCCGTGACAAATAAGACCCTAAACCCAAACCTAACCACTGCCGGTGTAGCAGTTCGCCCTCCCAGAGAAGTCCTCGTCTTACTCAGTTGTGGGTTCTGATGCCTCATGTTCTGTCACTCTTCACATCTGCTGAGGTCTTTGAGCATCCTCTTTACATTTTTAACTGTTTATTTTACTTTCTCTGTTTCTGCAGGGAGTTTTCCCAGCCAGCTACATTCACCTGAAGAAAGCCGTCGTCACCAACCGAGGGTAAGTTTACCAACATCTACCTTTTTGCTAAGTTTTAACCTTCATTTTTTTTTCGCTTCCTTTAACCTTTTTAATAATTTCCAGTTCCACGCATTGCACATATGTAAACAGCACCTGTTATAAAAGAAGGTTTGTCTAAATTTTATAATCTAGTCAATATCTTCCCCTTCTTACCATCCGAGTTGATGGAAAGTCTGACAAAGTTATTTTCTTAACAACTGCCACACAAACTTTTGCAACTGTCATGTTTTTATCAACTGTACCGTCCTTAGTGAACGACTTTCACCTAAATGTGACCAAAGTCCAGTAAAAAACAATCCAGCGACTTCATTTTGAGCCAAGAATGTAGGACTTCTGGGGCAAACAGGAGCAACGGACGCATGAGTTCCGGGTCTGAAATTAAAGTTACTGAGTGTTCCGGAAGTTTGCCAAATGTACCTTTTTCTTTTAAACGTAAAGTTTCATGTCATACAAGTTTAAACCGGAAAACTGGTTTTATTATACAACCCTATCAGCATGGATTTTTGTATGTTACATTTAGGTAGGTCTAAAAGAAAACAAACCAGATTGTGGGCTCCTGCAGTCCCTGAACATGTCCTGGTCTCAGTGAGTTCATGGGGCTTCATCGAGTGCTCATAGGGCTTCACAGAGTGCTCGTAGGGCTTCATCGAGTGCTCATAGGGCTTCATCGAGTGCTCATAGGGCTTCATAGAGTGCTCATAGGGCTTCATAGAGTGCTGATTAGGCTTCATAGAGTGCTCATAGGGCTTCACAGAGTGCTCATAGGGCTTCACAGAGTGCTGATTAGGCTTCACAGAGTGCTGATTAGGCTTCACAGAGTGCTGATTAGGCTTCACAGAGTGCTGATTAGGCTTCACAGAGTGCTGATTAGGCTTCATAGAGTGCTTATTAGGCTTCATAGAGTGCTCATAGGGCTTCATAGAGTAAACACTCTGAGTGAACATTACGTAGGATGTGAGTTTTTGTGTGTCAGCGTCTTTACTTCTAGTGATGAAAGATGATCCTGCAGCTATTTACGCGGTGGTTTGATGAGGCGTGCTTTCTGTTGGGATCAGCTGTTTCATTAGGAATCAACCACCTCTTTCTGATTCTCTTCCAAGTTCAAGAATACATATTTTAATGAATTTCCATAATTATTTCAAAAGCTTTCTTCTTTTTTTTAAACTTCAGATTAATCAGACTTGCGTAGCGTGACTCGATTTGCATAAGAGCTTTTTAATTAGAGACAGGGAGAGTAAATGAATTGGAATTAGTGAATCTTTTCACTGTATCATGTTAGCCTCCAGGGCGAAGAGCGACTGGGGTTGGAGTGTTTGTTCAGAATGGATGCGGCTGATGCACGATGACAAAAAAGTTATGGACTATTGACCAAGTGTGTCTGAAAAGACGTTTATGGGTTTGTTTAAGCTTTGGTTTCCTTCTCCAACTTCTTTAGAAACACAGATACCATCATCAGTTTATCAGAGAGGAGCTGAATCATGAGACTCAAGTCATGTAAAACTTTGTTTGCATGATGCAAACATTTTTATACGCCAAATCACACAGCAACAGTTTTCCTCTATAGCAGGTCTGGATCGCTCTCTTTATTCTGAGGGGAGCCACAAATCCTGAGCAAGCACTATGGGATGGTGGTGAGGAAAAAATGCCTTTATCAGGCAGAGTTCTCGAGCAGACCCATTTTCAAGGAGGGCCGTCCTCTGCCTTGAACGGTTGGTATGAGATAGAGATTTAGCAACGATGCTAACTGTCATAGTCATAGATTGCAAGTAGTATTATCACTAATGACTATCCCTACGCTGTCATCCCCAACAGCAGGGGTATATCCCGCAAATGTTCCCAGTCCCCTGCTTAATACAAGCAATCCCCTAGATTGAACACAGAAGTTTGAAAAAACAGAAAAAAACAGTGTTTTTTTGTAACTAGGCTCCCCCTAAGAACTAAAATATGAACTCCAGGAGTAAAATATATGCAAGACAGATTTCCTCAAGCCGATTCTTTTGCACCAAGTTTAGATTAAATCAGACCAAACGTTAGGAAGCAGCAGAAAAATTGTTGTTGTATCACGACAATTAATCAATGAATAATTGTTATCAATAATTGTGATTTCAATGTTGATCACAATAATCAGGAGGATCATTCTGGCCATTATTTTGCAGCCCTATAAAAATACTTAACTATTATCATCCAAGACAGTAAAAAAAAAAAAGTCCTTTCATCTCAAACAAGAACGTGTCAAACTATCTAACGAGACATGAGAAGGACTTCTCACCAAAACATTCCTCCAACTGTCTGCTTAGCTCTCGGGACCACAACCCTTCCCGCCACCTAGTCTGTAATGTCAGAATGGAGGTGTCGATAATCTGCCAGATAAAACCAGATGGCGATCCAAACAGGACATTTCATGATATTTTGAGACATCAAAATTAGTTTAACATTACATAATTTACATTTTGATATATTTCAGCGATTAGAGCTAAAATATTCAACTTTTCATTTAGGCTTTGCTGATTTGATGTCCCGGCACCTGACAGATTAACATTATAAACATTATAAACAGCTTCTCCTGTCTGGTTACGTTATTACGTTGGGTTGAAGTTGAAATGAGGTTTTAGATGATGTCAGAGCCGATCTGGGAATAACAAGCAGAGCGTAGCATCTTTCTGCTGTGCCCTTGACTTGAATCCAGGTTTTCAAGTCGAGTGCTTGATGATGCCAAAAAGCTGACTGACCACGCCTTTCTTTAGTAACAACACGTCCATCAGTGTGCAGATCTGTGCAAGTAGCTACTTCTACACTGCTGGTGCTGGAGGTGGAAGTGGCAGCTGTGTTGGTTAGAAACTAGCAATGATGCTTTGTGCAGGGTGTAACATAGAGCCCCTCAATCATTAAGCAGCTGCGGGCTTTAATTATACTCTCAGCCAAGAACAGAGAAACAGCATATTCCCAGTACAGCTTTCCCTCTTATAAAGAGAGACAGTTTGAGCCTCGGAGAGTAATAGGAGAAACGACTGTTGAGGTGGAGGAGATGGAACCATCAGAATGGAGTCAAAGGGATGGGGGAACTGAGAAAAGAGGTAGAAGAAGAAGCTGGGTCTATGGGTGGAGTAAGGAAAGGCCCCAGAGGTACAGCAAGGTGGAAGAGATGGAAGGCTTGTAGAAAAGAGAGGATGAAGTGAGAGGAGTGAAAGGTGATATGGCGGAACAAAGAGGAAACTTAAGGAAGGAGGGGAAAAGTAAGAGTAAAGTAGATAGAGTGAGGAACAGAGGAGAAAAGGAGAAGCGTCTGGGATACGACTGTAACTAATGTGAGTGAAATCAGCGGGCCGCCTCCAGCTACGGCTCCGCTGAGAGATGAGCTAATCCAGCATGCTGCTCTTATTAATTAATCAGTTATGAGACAAAAAGAGGGAAGAACACATGAGTAAAGACCCAGAGTCAGGGAAGGAGCACAGGTAGGATTAAGCAGTCTGTGTGTGAGGTGTTCCAATATTCCTGACTCCAGGGTGGAGACTATGACTCAGCTCTCTTACCCTACGACTCCCTCTTGGACAAAATCATTTAGAAACAACAGGAGGGGGCGACTCCACCGTCACACAAACTTTCTCAGCAACTTTGCAGCAGTAGTACCAGACAGAACGGACCAGCCTTCACTCCCCACACACACACCAATGAGGACTCGGTGCCGATAACCCCATGCCCGGTTCACCAGTTCTCCTCCATATGCCTGGTTCAGACTTCCTGATATTTTTTCACCCTGTCAGAACAGGCGAACCCTACTTCTTTTTCGTCTTTTGGCTTTTCCCCTTCTGGCTCCTTCCATCCATAGGCCGGTACCCTTCTGGCTAACAGTACCAATCACGGTATTTGCTAACCAGAGCCCTAACCAATCCAGTTCAGAAATTGATTTTGCATAGGTTTGTACTTTGGATGCCCTTGCTGACACAATCGTCCCCATTTATCTGGGATTTTGACCGGCACTAGAGTACAGGGCCATAAATTCAAGGTGTGTCTTGGCCTGCGACACTGCAAGTTTGACACCGACGATTAATTCTTGTCGAGTGATGTGACATTGATGAAGAGGCCGGTCAATCAAGGCTACTTAAGCGCACTGTGTTCCTGCCAAGAAGGATCACTTATTAGTCTGTTGTGGTACTGGAAACATGGAAAAGACAGTGGTAGTGATGCCCCAGGTAGCACCTGTGGTACCACTCTGTCTACTCAACCTCTGCTTTGGGTTTCTGTCGTCCTATTGGTCATCTTCAGAACGGGTGGTGGCAAAAGGATCATTTTCTAAATGTGCTACAATCATGTCGTCTGCACCAGGCATTGGACTGTTTTGGTAGGTACTAACCACTGCAGACCCGGAACACCCAATAAGATGTCCGGTTCTTGAGATGCTCTGATGCTTACTGCGACTACCTGGTTTACGTCCTATCAGGGTCCGTTAGCAATGGTTTGTCAGGCGGGTCTTTAGTTCGGACGGCCTGTCAGAAAGGATGATCTAACAGATCAGAGTCATTGGGTATGATGTCAGTGACACTGGGTTTAACCTGCCTTCTGCACATAGTACGTACACATATTCATGGTCCAACTGGTCTTTTTATTTGAACATTAGCGTCCGTTCTAGACCGGCATCAGTCCTGAATCCTCGTCTTCTGCTTCCGTCTGCTGTTATGCTAATGGGCCTTAATTCATTCTATTTGACCACTGTTGAATCCCAGAAGGGTCAGGGTAGAATTCTGCGTCTTTGTGGTTTCTGTTCATTAATTCAGGTTTGAAGTAGTTTTATGGTGGACGCGTTTGCTCCTTTATTCATCGAGCTTTTCTTGTGGAGTGAATCCTTTGTAATTAATAATTCAACACTGGCTTTGATTTAAGTGTGTGTGTTTCTTTTCTCTTACGTCCCTGCACAGGCCACATGAGACTGTGGTTCCCCTGGAAGACCCCATTATCACCGAGGTGACGTCAACGCTGCAGGAATGGGCCTTACTATGGAAGCAGCTCTTTGTGGTAGGAAGAATGTTTTCTCCATCAGTTTCTCAACTCACTGCTGGTTGTGTGAAGACCGATACTCTTCTATCCAAAGAAACTGTGTTTATATACTTGAGTCAGAAAAGATGAATGAGTTGTCTTTACAGCAGGTGATCCACAGCTGGTTGCAGAGATGCCAACGCTGAAAGTCTTTGTTTTCACTCACCTGTAGCTCATATCATTAGATTTAAATGACTGACAGCTGGAGGGAAACACTGTGTTGTGTTTTCGTTTTAATGCAACATTTCAAACACAGTTGTTATTTTTAAGATGAATTACGTATCCAATTTTAACTCAAAGTAGCTCCGCGGTTGGTTGTTTCAGTTTTTTCTTCTTTACAAATCACAAGAATTACTAATATTTCAATCCTCACATACAGTAACAGCATGAAAGAAAAGCTCGCAACCCTTCGAGAAGAGGAACAACCACCAGATCCATTATAATAATAGGAAATTGCTGCTAAATGATCTGACAGTTTTTTATTGCAGATGTAAAACATCGCAACAGACACCGCCGACACTGTTCGGTTATACGTCAGTAATCTGTTTGCGGAATGTTGTCTAGAGTCACGCATTGGAGAGAAGCGTTAAGCCCACACAGTCTCTGCTATTGTGAGGAATAACCGTTATGTTTTAACACCTTTATAATGTGAATCACACAAATACATGTATGGTTGCAGAACATGCTAATAATGACACAGCCCAGATTACTCACCTTCTTTTTCTTTCTTTCTCTCTCTCTCTCACTCTCTCACACACACACACACACACACACACACACACACACGTTGGGTGTCTGCATCATGCATTGACACATGGAGGAAGGACAGTTTATAGGTTAACGAGGACAGGGTGCTGAATTCTCCCTTAATGGCTGTTCTGTGGCAACAAAGCCAAGAGGTTACAAGTACAGCAGACAAAAAGACACCCACAGCTCAAGCACATTTAGTGAACCCGCATTTTTGGGGTTCACTAATTGTGTGTGTGTGTGTGTTGACTTACTTTAGCAACAATGGATTTCTGTTAATTTATCCTAGAACTCCAAAAGACACCAAGAAAAGTTTCTTCAGTAAAACAGAACCATCTTCTTAAGATCCAGAAGGGTGGGGATGCTGTTTTGGGGGGCGACTAAAACTGAACTTGAACTTCAGGGGTCTATGGATCAGCTTTTTTTGGATGAGGACAAATTAAGCAGATGCTGAAAAGAACACCATCACAGCCGTGTCTGAAATCAAGGGATAAGGGAACAGCAAATATGGAAGATGGTAAAAGAGGCGGACCCACTAGGTAAAAACCCACTGGAGAAACTGAAACCTGGATATGACTACTCTTACTTATCACAAAACACTGTCCAGCGGCTATTCACAAAATTAACAACTAAACTGTTCATAAACAAAAACAGGCTTGTAGGTCTCAGCAGCTTTCCAGTGCCTCAAACGGGTTAAGCGTCACAATAATTACACAAAACCACCGAAACAAAACAGAGGGCCTTCGCTACAGACAGACGGAGACGGCTGCGCTGTCGAAGTAACAGCCGCCACCGTGGTATTAGCCGACAGTTCTCTATCCTCCGGCGGACTTATGAGGCACCGGCGATGTTTGGACGGCCCAGAGCGGTGGCAAAGAGCTTGAGTATATTGGCCTAGGGAAGTCGCTTGTGATGTCATCGATGATGTCGTGGAAGAGTGTGGTGACTGGGGTAGCCAAACCTACAGTTGCCTTATCCAACAACCATACTTACAGAGAAGTGTGATGGTGGCTCCATGATGCTCTGGTGCTGCTTTGCCTCCTCAGTTGCAAGAAACCTGCGGCGTGTAGCGGGTGAGAGGGATCCCATCAAGGATGGGATAATCCTTGAAGAAACCATGTCTCCGTCTGTGAGGAACCTGAACCTGTGGTGTTATTCCAAGAGGACACTGATCCCAAGAGGACACTGATCCCAAGCAGACCTCAAAGTCCACCAACGGCTTATAGAGAAGTCCTACAACGTCCAAGAGTGGCCGTCACAGCCGTCACAGTCACCTGACTTGAATCTGTAGGAAAACCCTGGATTGCTCTATGAAATCCCAGGAATGTTCCAGAAGTGGAGGGCTTTGCCCATGAAGAATGGGCTGAGACTCCTTAGGAACGCTGCCAGAGGCTAGTGTCTGTCTACCCATAATGTTAGCAGCAGGTCACAGAAGCTAAAGGGTTTCTACAAGGTCCTACAGAGGCTCCAGTTTAAGGCGGCAGCCATTCAGAGACTGCAGTCCTGAGGAAAACAGCAATTTGTGTCATTTGTGAAATGCTTGGCTGTTTCAACTGTTGTTAGATTAGCAAACAGCAGATAAATAGAACATTTTGCCAATAAACCTAATGAACTGTGGGAGATGAATATATTTCCTTTCAACCGTGTTTTCACTTTCTGGAAACTTAAATGATTTCTGTCTTAGAGACTTGTTGAAAGTCCCTCCAAAGTGACTGTATAAACATAAAAGGACTTCCTCTTTTTCTCTCAGCTCCTCTTTGTTGTTTCTCTATTTTCTGGTTCTCTGTTGTCTGGACTGTGCTGGTGCACCAGCAGATAAACGTGGTTCTGAGTGAGTGTGTGTATGTGGCGTGGATGTGTGAACAGGGAGGCGGGAGCAGAGGGAGAGGTGACAAGCTGACAACGATGTAGAGACGTAAAGACGGCACACAGGGAGACGTTTAGACGGATGAGTGTTTGTGAAGCCGAGGGAGAATTAAAAAAAAAGAAGGGTATTACAGGAAAAACATTTAGTAGGAGGAGGCATGGTCCAAACGTTTCCTAACTGATGTCCATCATTCGGTTTATTCAAGGTCCGCTACCCTCGATGTTACGTACATTATGTTTCCAGGACAGGCTGTGATATTTCTCAATGAAGAGAAAAGACAAGTAGCAGCATTCAATGCAAAATAAACATTTTTATTAGCTTTAATAACACTCCTCCGCCAAGGCCCAAAACTCTTACACGTCTTATGAACACCAGATCTGGATCCCCTCTTAAAGGAATACTCCTAAAACAATATTATATATTACATTCTATACTAATACTAATACTTCTCATACTAATCTAAGATATAAGACAGAAGAAGCTTTATTGTTGTTGTATAGAATACAACGAAACTAAGATTGCTGTTCCAGATTGGTGCTTTGAAAACAGCGAATAGGACATTAATAGAATAAAAAGAAGGACCTTAGTAGAATAAAAGAAGAAAAACAACAACCAATACAAGACAACGCTTCAATTTCTGCACTGTAATACTGCTGGTAGTTTACTAACTCTTGCCTTGAGCCTATTGCACTCGAAAAAAGAAGTTTTTGCACTTGAACGCAGGATAGCATCTAATATCTAGAAGCAAGTGTTAAACAGAAGGGATATTACACTTGGAGGGACCAATATTGCAAACAAGTTAGTTTTCTGTTGGTGTTTGGTGACAGCATGACCCGTGGAAAGAAACCGTTTTTGAGTCAGAAATCTCTATGAAATGATCCGTGCTAGAGACGGCGTTCCATGAGGTCTTATAATCCAACACTGAATGTCCCCTGTGTTCAGGTACACTTTATTCTGGTTGGAATCTTAAACAGCTATATTTTCCCTTTAAACCACAGATGTAATCCATCTATATCAAAGATGATGCATCGGCCCAAACCTACAGCAGAACCAAGACAGTGGAGACAAATTCAATTTGAATTTAAAGTTTCCATGAGTGAAAATCAATGTTTCAGGAAATGGCTGTGGAGGCTTTGCTATGCTAAGCTAAAACACCTCGCCTTAAAGCCGCACTCAAATACTGACGGTTCGCTCGTTCCGTGGTGTAATGATGGGATTCCTCCTTTGACTGTCTCAGCAGAGACTGTCATGTCTGCGGATAATTGGTGTGTGCTCGGCGGGGTTGTCTAAGGTGAAAGCTTTGAATTTGTCACATAACAGAAGAGGGATGATAGGAACTGTAAAATGTTAGTCTGTTGGTGCACGTCTCAGGCAACTTCATGCTTGAGGTCTGCAGCTCAGCCAGCATCACACTGTCTGCCAGAGGCTGCAAGTACTCGTCTCTACCAGACGCCGCTCCAAGCCGACACCGACTCTTCATAGGAGGAAAGCACAAGTGGGATTAATAATAAATAATGACATTAATAATTTCCTGTAAGCTGCAGCACAGCCATCATTACAGTTATTTAAAGGGACAGCTGAGTGTTTATCTACACCTCCCAATACTGATGGGAAAAGTTTATGTCCACAAACGTTTCTGGAGATTTACAGCATAACAGGCGTCACAGCGATTTCCCCCAGCAGCTTTTAGCATTTAGCTATCTTATCACATTTTGCTCTGTGTAAAATTGGCTCTGAGAGCAAAGACAACATGACCATTTAGTGAAACAAACCTTTCACTATGAAAGGTTTGAACTATGAATTTAAGGAGAAATGTGGATTAGCTTGTGCTACGTGCAGCAACTAGTTACTTTAGCACGATGTATCATTTTAGCTTGAGTCAAAATCTTAACTGTAACCTCCAAGCTAAAGCTCCTGATCTTGTCTGTTGGCACATTAATACAGTTCAGAATTGTACACATTCCCAGTGCTTATAGATATTTTTTATTTTTCAGAAACATCACTAGATTGTCACACTGCATGGATTGATAATGGCGGAATTTCAATTTCCTCTTCTGTCAAAATGTCTCATACGAAAACATTCTACATTATTTGCGACATAAAAATACTCTCCCAGTCCACTTTTTGGGGTGTTTATGGTAATCCAGTAGACCTGATGTGTCACAAACTCAACATTTAAGAAATTAAAGATGTTAAGGCTGCTCCATGTTTTATTATTGTTGTTCATTTGCACTTAATAGTTTATTAAAATGTACTGCTGGTATTCCTCTGTGCTCATGTTAGTAACCAGAAAAGGCAGTGAATATCAAAGGATGTCAAATATTTCAAAACTGTTGTTTCATATTCAACATGATGTTCACACTGACACTTGTTCAGTCAGTGTTTTTGTACGTCTGGAGTCTGACACTTTACTCTCTGATCCCTCGTCTCTCCTCTGAGCTTGTGTTGTCACTTGATGTGTGCTCTGACTGACAACTCTGTGTATTGAATCTACGGGCACAGTGTTAAAATGCCACCTCTGCTGTTGACCTTTGACACACATCTCGGTGCGTGCGTCCGTGATGTCAGGAGAGGTGACAGGATGGGAGGCGTGACCACTGCTGCCTGGATGTCCTGTTTACAGCATAAAAAAACCACTGGTTATTTACACACTTGGTGTATACGTGTGTAAATACTATATATACTACGGGTGTAAATGGGTGGTTTTTAACATTAAAGATACGATTGTATCTAATCACGTGCCGTGTGATCTGCCGAAATGCATCGAGAATTAGTTGATGACCCGATTCTAGCATCACAAACGATTAACTGAAGCTTCCGGCGTAATTCTTAACCCTTTCATGTCCCGCTTAACTGTTTGGTTGAGCAGACTCAGAGAACCCAGTCACATTTCTGTGGGAAGAAATTGTGCCATTTAAATGAACCTATTTATAATATGACCCAGAGGCAGCATTAATATGCCAAAGAGTAAGGGGCCAAGGATCAAGCCATGGGGGACACCACATGTCAAAGGGTCCAGCGAGGAGGAGGCATTAACCATAACAACTGAGAAAAGTCTTAATCCATATGTAGGGTTTTTTTTTTTTAGGGCCTATTAAACCACTTTAGGACTTGCTAAAAAGTATTGTATATCTTAATACAACCAAGAAAAGTTTAATAAGGGTCAAGAGTGTTTTCTAAAAACATGCTTTACTAAAAATTTAAATTTATCTAATGACATTTCACTATTTTCTATAAAATATCAAATTTGATCATGAAGTAGTTTTTCAATGTTTTTTTTATTTTTTCTGTTTGAAAACATGCTTGATGAAAAAAAATTTCATTTAATGGTGGATTTTGAGTGTCTGAGATAGTAAATGCCCCAAAGAAATAAAATATGCAAAGAAATCCTTTTTTCCATAGTTATTTTTCTTGGTGAGCACCTTAATGGGTTTTAATCTTCTTCCTCAACAAGAGACTATCTGTACCACTGTATCATTGTTCACCACAGCGTCCAGCCTCCATTGAATGCCCTCCTGACAGGAGGACGCAATTCTGTCAAACATTGTTTTTTGTAAATAAAGTCCCACAGTGCCGACATGATATCGACTGACAGACGTGTGAGAGAGTAGTTTCTGAAAGTAAAGGATGCATAAAGTGTCAGATGCAGTGCGTGTGGTGATAACTACTGATGTCTGCAGGTCATGTGATTCCTAAGCGAGGGTCATAGCGCGTTTGTGCAGGTTGGGTGTTGTGGTGCATCATATTGTTGTTTACAGTTTGCCGGGTTGTTGTGTTTGTTGACGTTGACATGTTGCTCTGATGTCACTGTTGTGTTACTGCATCTCTCCTGAGTCACATGACTTCCTTGAAATGCTGTTGTTCAGGGTCTAATAGTATTTTTTCTCATCTCCTTTTCTAGTTTCATTGGCTCTAATTTGTGAAAATGTAATATTTATTTATTTTCAGAGCTAGAGGGGTTTTGTAAAGTTAATACATTTCAGAGGCCTGGAGATAAAAGATTTTCAAGTTTCGGCGCAGAACTTTCTTCGTAAATCTCCCGTGTACTGGAGAGGTGCTTGAAGCATTTCATGAATTCTAAAAATGCAACTTCTTCTCGAGTATACAAAAGGGAATAGGGACTTTAATGAAATGCATATATTATCACAATGTTTAACGACAAAAGATCCGTTATCCCAGTAACATTCAGTTCTTCAAGTAGTAATTTTGATCACTTCCTTCAGGAATTCAAATATTTCTGAGCCTCATGTCTGATATGCGACATTCAAGAGCTCAGCCTTGACCACAAACACTTCCAACTGTAGCTCAAACGTGGGTGGGATAATTTGGTCTTGTTCCGTTAGACACGGGATACGTCCGTCTGTCCCTCAGGAGTTTGATGCACGACTTCAGTCCAACCGTGTTGGTTCTCCTTCCGTCTAACCATCTCTAACTGTCAACTCTTTCAAGTACGCGCTCTCCTCACACGTCCTATTTCGAGGCTCTCGGTGGATTTGAGGATGTGTGCTCAGACGTCACAAGTGCGCCGTGTATCACTATCTTTAGAGTTTTGTGCCTCATTGGAGAGCAGCTCTCTGCTGCAGACTGGCCCGTGGGTGGGAGGCTGAGAGAAAGGGGGA
Organism: Lophius piscatorius; assembly: GCA_009660295.1. Classification (NCBI taxonomy): domain Eukaryota; kingdom Metazoa; phylum Chordata; class Actinopteri; order Lophiiformes; family Lophiidae; genus Lophius; species Lophius piscatorius. Next base: position 139,375 of record VRLP01000837.1, read on the forward strand.
GAGAGAGAGAGAGAGGGGTGAGGTGGATGGCGACTGAGAGCAGGTCAGAGGATGAAAGAGCAACGTACGCAGCGAGAGGGAAGTGGCGTCCCTCCAGTAGATCTCAAGTCATTTAGCAGACTGTGATTCTCATCCGATGTGGCGGTCCGGATCGCTTTGACAAACGTAGATCATCGGATCATCACGGATCGTCCCGTGAGTCTGTGAGTAGCAGTCACCCTCCTGCATGTGCTTTAGAATGAGACCTGTGGCTATTCTGATGTGAGAGCTTTTTCATCCGTGTTTGTATGGACAGGCTTTAAGAAGTGTGCTGGGATCTCTTCGCTGTGGTGAGTCATCTGTCGCCGCCACAGTGACAAGGTCATCCGTTGCTTTTGTTTAATTGTGTGAGCAAAAAGTGTAAGAAAAGCTGCGTGTGTCATAATAATCCGTTATGTGAGTTTTTCTCAACTTATGACAAGTCATGAGCTCAGTTAAGTTTTACGGTACGCACAATGTTTCGGTTGGACTGGAGAAGTTTTCTTGTCGGATTCATCCTGACTCCTCAAGTCCATTCTCTCGGCACGAATCCATACCTGGTTTTGTGTTCTAACCTCGTCTTAATGATGTCTTTAAATGTCCAGTGTGTCGGGTTTGGGAGGATCTATTAGGAGAAATGGACTGTAATCATGTTTCAGTCACGCCTGGCTCCGACGACATGATTGTAACCTGGTTTAAAAGTAATCTGGTCATTAGTGTCAGGCCCAACTGTAGAGGCAACGTACGACAAACAGGTCTTGAAGTATGACATAATCAATAAAAACAGTAAAGTGTCATCTTGGCTCCTCCAAAACACCAGATGGGAAAGTCTAGCATGTCAGAATTTGTGTTTCCCTGAAAAGTCGGGGATATTATTGAATCGTCATTGCCGCCACCGGATCTGTCACCGCCACCGGATCTGTCACCGCCACCGGATCTGTCACCGCCACCGGATCTGTTGCCGCCACCGTAGCTGCGTCTGCCGCCCACCATGTCTGCAGCTCCTTCGTGTCAACACGATAACATTTTCAAGGATCATTTTCAAATTTTATACCCACAGGGCATCTGTGCGAGGAAGAAATTGATTGATTTTAGAAAAGGTCAGCGTCAGTGTATTTATGACGCTGGAGCTTTATCTCCTGAAAGTTTCCGTGCCCCAACGTCTCAACCGTTGGTCCGATTTTGAGAGAATTTGAGTCGACCCCAGGAGATATATGTTGTATTTATGGTTATTTTCTCTAATGGTTTTTTTATTTTTCTAGTGAGAAAAATACAAAACCATTGTATTTTGCCGGGCAGAGCTACAATTAAGAAGAAAATCACATTGAAATGTAGCAACAATTCCAACGTTTCAGTGTTTTGTTCAGTAGATTGTTCTTGGTAAGAACACAGCGTGCTTCCATTGAACCGCCTCATCCCCGATGTCATATCATTTGATGTGAATGAATGGTCGGGGTCAAACTCGTAGTGTAGTGTTTTTAAACTACCATTTAAATAAAGTTGTTATTCTAGGTGTCCCACCATGGTTGCCTAATGGACAGGGTGGGGTCCAGTGACCTACATCCCTGATAGAAGGTGAAATGTAGAGTTTCAGTTGGTCACAGCATCACCTAAAAAGTATATCCTCATCCAATGTCGCTACAGAAACACATTTAACCTGCAGTCATGGACAACCTGCCAAGAGGCGGATCGCCTCCCAAATATTACCTTTTAGTTGCTGTGAGGGAAGTTTGTCCTTCCAAAGAGTCTATTTCTGCAGCGTTAAACTCTATGTGGAGCTTGACCTTCCAGAATATGCAGTCATAAAGTATATCGTCTTTCAATACAATAAGCTTTCCTCCTCCTCTTATATGAAACGAGGTGTCCTTCCAAAATCTCTGCTGAACGTCATCTACATCTACACCACTGGATGTCTGCTTCTCAATATCCAGCTTTCATAGCCCACGGTTTTGTACAGTCGTTTAGATATATTTGTATATCATACCCTCTTAAAGGTGAATTATATCCGATTCCTGTAATTATCTTAAAAATTAAACTGAGACGGCAGCAGAATGAGATAAATTGCTTAATGAAAAGTTAGTAGGACGTCAGTGAAAGAAGGTTCTGTCCAAGTCCGTCTTCAGTTATGTTCACACAGCAGTACCTATTCTTAGAAAATCAATCATGATACATTTCAGTACATAAACCGCAGCTATCGTTCAAATCTGCTGAATGCAATCTAGCTAATATTAGGGTGTCTGCAGGCAGTGCTGCACCTATTCATGTAGCCTTCAACCTTTCATAATGTCACTCATATTGGCTATTTTCAAATATAATAACTGACATTACCTGATTTCATTTATCAAAATTAATGTTATCTAATTTCAGCTATCAAAGTTAACCATGGCATATTTCAGGTAGGATAGCTAGCATGGACAGTTACGATTGCTAACATGGGCAGTTTCCACCTAAGGTTACTAACGTTGGCATATTTCAGCTAGGATAGCTAGCATGGCCAGTTACGATAGCTAGCATGGACAGTTTTCCCTTAAGATAACTAAATTTGGCATATTTGTACCAGCATAGCTAATGATCGCAAATTTAAGCTTGCATAGCTAACTGCCAATTTTCAGAAATCTTAGCAGACCTCAGATGAATTCAGCTATCATTGCTACTGTAAGCTAATGTTGGCTGTTGGAACAATTATTTCAAAGCGAGTAAGACAAAACTTTAACAGTGACATCGACATCATGATAGCATCATATAACGAGCCTTTTATGTAAATTATTGTTGCTCATAACTGGATTTTCTGAGGTGTCTTTGATGACCGAAGTGTAGCTTCTTTTTCGAGCCTTAGCCTCAACACATAACCAAACATTGACTCCATCTAAGTCCGTCTGATATCTGAGAATGGAATGTATAGTGCATGAATTGTAAACCATTTATTAGTCCTCAACATAACACCTCGTAAAGGAGTAAACCTTTCTTCTCTTCACCTCGTAAACTCACTCAGCGGGAAAGATGGCAAGCCGTCGTTCCAGCTATCGCTTCCTTTTACCGGACACTTAACACACGACACATATTAGTCTCTGCACGATTCCTGCTAGAAACCATGAAGAGTTATGAACAAAGTTTTTACATTCAAATGTAAGGGATTTATTTTATATTGTTGAATTGGTTAATAAGTCAGCCAGAGTCAGGAGAGGTGAAGTTCTTATAATATTTTAAAGAAAACACAATATTAAACATTGATTTAAAAAAAAAAAAAGGGGGAGACAGAAATTCAGTATTAAAAATATCTGATAAGCCATCCCTGTTTTTAAAACTGAATGCTGCTCTGATAAATTAAACGTACAAAAATCATACGGAAACATTCACCTCAGAAAAAAAGAAAGCAATTTTATAATTTAAAAAAATGTATAAAATATTTTGTATTACTAACAAGGATGTCATGGTAATGAGAGAAGTTCCATTATTTGAATAAAGATTATTTTGTTATTGTAGGAAAGTTTATTAAAAGGTATCTCAAAATGAGGCGAAAGATATGAAAAGTAATTATGAGAAAATTAAATGACAGAACTATTAATGTAAGAAAAATGCTCTTATTAAAAAAAAAAGATCCCTCAATATTCGAAAACATCTCATATTAGCAGAAAAATACCTATAATGAAAAAAGATCTTGTGTCGTGAAATGTGTATGATGTGTGAGTAAAAAGTATTAATTAGGTTAAAATACTTTCTAGTAATATCCAAAGATCTTGTGATGGGAAAATATGTCTTAATTATGAGAAAAGTTCTCTTAACTATGAAAACAAAATGAGAAAGATCTGATAATTATGTTAAAAGACCTTCTAATTATGAGAAAAGATCAATTTTTGAGGAGATCTATTAATTGTGAGGAAAACCAACTTTAATCTTTTATGAGTAAAGACCTTTAATTCATTTATAGATATGAATTATGAATAAATAGTTTTTTAATTACGAAAGAAAAAATTTATTAAATTAATTAATTAATTTAGTGATTTCGGAGTTACGTTGAGACTTCCTGTCTCAGTGACCTGAATTTAGATTCTCTCACATTACTGATGAACCTCCTCTATCGGGGTCCGGTCGGAGAAACGCATTCCTCATCCTCCTCGTTCGGTGTTCTGATAACAGCAGAGACTGGATCAGAATCCAGAGGCTCTTTGTTTTCCTCCCCGGCGAATCGCCTCAGCTCTTTTGTTTTCTGGAAGGCAGCAGCCCGTTTGACAGGTGTGAAAATGAAGCAGGACGTTTGCTAATGGATCAGAGGTGTTGTGGGAGTCCCCTCTGATTTGGGAGGTGCCAGGCTGACCCACTTCCCATCAGGAGGCTGGAAGCCCAAAGCCTCCTGAAAGTAATCAGTTACACTTTGCAGATTACCTGATGAGACTCGCCAAAGATAGTCAGATAAGATAGAAGCCAGTATGTCTATGTTGACAGTTAAATGTTACACTCCTTAACGGTCAGCCATAACATTAAAAACCAACCCCCTAATATTGTGAAGGTCCCCCTTTTTGCCACCAAAACCGCTCTGTTGGCTGGCCTTCACTCTCTGGGAGTCGGGCACTCATGACTCTGTCGCGGGTCCACCAAACGTCTTTCCTTAGACCGCTTTGGTTGGTACCAACCACCGCAGACCATGAATACCCCACAAGCCCTGCAGTTCTGGAGATGCTCTGACCCAGAGCTGATTGCTACTAGCCGTCAAAATCCGGTCCTTGTCAAAGACTCTAGGATTTCTACGCTTGTCCATTTTACTGGCTTCCAACATCAACTTCAAGTCAGAATGCTCAAAAGCTGCCTAATATATATGACAGGTAACCATAGTAACCAGACAATCAATGCTACTCACTCCACCTGTCTGTGGTTTTAATGTTATGGCTGATATGTGTAGCGTTCTGATAAATATAGAAGTGGCTGTGAGTGTTATTTAATTATTTATGCATGTATTATTGTCTGTGTGTGTGTGTGTGTGTGTGTGTATAAATACACACACACACACACAGATACATATATACAGTCTGTATTCAGTATGTCAATATCAATACACCAACATGGTCACACACATACACTATGTGTGTGTGTTTGTGTGAGGGGGCTTGAGTGTTGGTACTGTATTGGCTCAGGTGGTACCCGACCTTGTGTGCGTGAGTCTGCAGTTTTTAGACCCTCTTGCACTCTTAGAGGACAGTTTGTGTGTTTTCTGCTTATGTAGCTGTCCTGCCAAGAACAGAGTGGACATTTAATAACCCGGCTTCCTGCCGCTGTGGGCCCGTGGGCTGAATTATGGTTCCGAGGTAATAATAGAAGCAGGTATGGGGGAAGTGTGCTCCGGGTTTCTTGAGTGTGTGTTCACCTACTTGTGCCACTTTTGTTCCCAGAGAGGGTGTGACAGGAACATTCCAGGATTTATTAGACCCTGATTACCTGATAGACCCCTGAATGTACGCATTAAAATGAAGTTAACAAACAATTCATTTTATCTTCTGGGATTTATCACCTTCATCAATTAATAAATACAATCTAAAATAGTCCCTAGCGATTATTTTAAAATAATGTATGAAAGCATATTCAAGCAAATCAAAATGTACTGAATTCGAGTGTCTTACCCAGTCAGTCTGTAATCAAATGAAACCCAAACCCTTGAGGTCCAGTTGGATTTGATTGGACTTATTATGACGAAGAGAATCGACACAAACATTAACATGAAGTGTATTTAGTAGGGCGTAAACCTTCCGGTAATGGTCGTCTAGCTTGTCCACAAATATGTCCACCAAGGATCGTGGAAATAAGTTCAGGTGTTTTTGCATAATTAGTGAAAAATTCAAAACATCCCATCATATATATATAAAGTTTAACTAAGTTAATAATAAATTCAAATTTTTACCAGATGGTCAATTGAAGCACCTGTTTGACTGTATGAACCTGGACTATTTGAATGTGTGGACCTGGACTTTTTGACTGTGTGGACCTGGACTGTTTGACTGTATGAACCTGGACTATTTGACTGTGTGGACCTGGACTTTTTGACTGTATGAACCTGGACTGTTTGACTGTGTGGACCTGGACTGTTTGACCGTGTGGACCTGGACTGTTTGACTGTGTGGACCTGGACTATTTGACTATGTGGACCTGGACTGTTTGACTATGTGGACCTGGACTGTTTGACTGTGTGGACCTGGACTATTTGACTGTGTGGACCTGGACTGTTTGACCGTGTGGACCTGGACTGTTTGACTGTGTGGACCTGGACTGTTTGACTGTGTGGACCTGGACTGTTTGACCGTGTGGACCTGGACTGTTTGACCATGTGGACCTGGACTGTTTGACTGTGTGGACCTGGACTGTTTGACTATGTGGACCTGGACTGTTTGACTATGTGGACCTGGACTGTTTGACTGTGTGGACCTGGACTGTTTGACCGTGTGGACCTGGACTGTTTGACCGTGTGGACCTGGACTGTTTGACCGTGTGGACCTGGTCTGTTTGACCATGTTGACCTGGACTGTTTGACTGTGTGGACCTGGACTGTTTGACCGTGTGGACCTGGTCTGTTTGACCGTGTGGACCTGGACTGTTTGACTGTGTGGACCTGGACTGTTTGACTGTGTGGACCTGGACTGTTTGACTATGTTGACCTGGACTGTTTGACTGTGTGGACCTGGACTGTTTGACTGTGTGGACCTGGACTGTTTGACTGTGTGGACCTGGACTGTTTGACTGTGTGGACCTGGACTGTTTGACTGTGTGGACCTGGACGGTTTGACTGTGTGGACCTGGACTGTTTGACTGTAGGGGAGACCCTTGTTGTCATGGTTACATATTGAGCCCAATAATCAAATTACCATCGTTTCCCTTCCAGATTTTTTTTTTGCAGTTTTTTGTAATTTTCGTAAATAAATTGTGAGTTCTTACTAAAACTGATAACCAATCAATCCTGATCAAGTTTCACATTTTGATGAACGGTTTGCATTGATGCTGTAAAGGGTGTGAGACCGGATACACGAGATAAAATGGTCCTGCAGAAAACGGAAAGATGAATCGATTTAGTGATAACAGTAACAGTTTACTGATTGCTGCCAAAATAAATCCTGGATCTAATAACCTTTTTGTCTCTCTCTCTCTCTGTCTCTCTCTCTCTGTCTGTGTCTCTGTCTGTCTCACTCTTTCTCTGTCTCTCTCTCTGTCCGTGTCTCTCTCTGTCTCACTCTTTCTCTGTCTCTCTCTCTCTCTCTGTTTCTCTCTGTTTGTCTATGTCTCTCTCTCTCTCTGTTTCTCTCTCTTTCTTTCTGTCCGTCTCTGTCGGTCTCTCTCTCTGTCTCCATCAGAAACACAAGGTGGATCTGTTCTACAAGGTCCGCCACGTGATGACGGAGCTGATCGACCTGAGGAGGCAGCTCCTGTCGGGTCACCTGACGCAGGACCAGAGCCGCGACGTGAAGAGACACATCACCGTCAGACTGGACTGGGGCAACGAGTGAGAACACAATCACACGTCCCGCCTCATGCTAACGTCACTTGGCCCATTTAGTGGTTCTGAGGAGCTCCAAGTCATTTCCTTCATCTTCCTCAGTAGACTTTTGTCCCGGGTTCATTCATGATCAAACTTCAGTCCAGTTACCAGAATTAAATGTTCACATCTATGTTTACATAATAAAGATCATATCTTAGATTCATAGATAGCCACCAAGGGTGACCTCATAGTTTTACTGTTTTTATCAGCGTTAGTCCATTTTTCCACAGAACCAAACATTCACAACCAAAACATAACAAACTAATTCAATATTTCTTAAGTATTAGTAGTATTTAAGTACTTTTACTCCAGCACTCTACTTAGAAATACAAATTTGAGGTAATTGTACATCACCTGAGTACATACTTATACACCAGAACTTCCCGGTGGGACATATTTTTACTTTTGTACTTCACTACATTTATCAGACAGCTGTAAATATGACCAAAATAAATCAGTTCGAGAAAATAAGAAACATTAATTAGATTACTTCTACCTCTTACATCAACAACGATAGTAAACATCTATATTTAATGCAATAATATGTAGAAAATGAATACAATAACATTCTATACAATATGAATCTACCTCGACTTTGTACATAAACACAGTACTCGAGTAAACGTACTTAGTTACTGTCCACCACTGTCAGCTTCTAACATTTGCAACAGGAATATGTATCAGTAAACATCTTATAGATAAGAGGGACCGTTCCCCAGCAGACTGAATACTTTGACTCCGATACTTTGAGTTCATTTTACTGATAGTACTCACATACTTGAACTTAAGTTAGGTTTAAATGCATGTCTTGTAGTTGTAATAGAGTATTTTCACTGTGTTGTATTCATACTCATATTTCAAATCCACTATTACGTCCACGTGAAGATAACCACCAACAGAATGAAACCCGAAGGGAGAAGTTTTGACGGAAAGAATATAAGAATATGTCTAAATAAAACCGCGCACCCAGTCAGGCAGCTCCACAGGAACTCCCATAATATCACCATTGACGGCTCATTTCTGCGCTCGCAAAGTTTTATTGCGTTTGAGAAGAAGTTCTTATGCAGTCAGAGCTGAAGTGGCTCGAGGAAAATTATGACAGGTGGTTTAAAGAAAGAAGAAAAAAGTGAAGAAATGAGGGTTTGGCTCCAATAGACCAATAAAAGCTCCAGCTGTTGGCTGAACCGGCCCGGTCAAGTTTATTTTCTCAGTCATAGCTGAAGGAAACTTTTTATTCTGCAGAGCCCCTAACAGCGAGGTCAGCGGTCTGCAGGGGGAACCATGACGCTGATTGAACCGAAAGTAATCCTGAGGAACAATAACCCCGGAGGCCGCGTCTAAAATGACTTTAATATACTCTGTGTTTGTGTAGAGGTTATCAAAGAGGCCGACTGTCCTTCTCCTTCTTCATGTCTGTCTCTCTCTGTCGGGAAAAATATAAAATCAAATTCTGTGTCCGTTTTCTAAAACTCTCTCGTCCTGTTTTATGTATTTATTTTCTTTTTTGAGAATACTCTAAAGTCTCTTCTTGACCGGACGACTTTCTGAACCTTCCTATTTTCTCCCTCAGACACCTCGGTCTGGAACTGGTGCCTCGGAAGGAGTTTGAGATGGTGGATGAAGACCAGATCAGCGTGTCGGACCTTTATAAGATGGTGAGAGCTCGATGAGGGGAAGTCTGCCTGAGGGAATAGGGTTGATCCCATTAAGGGATGATCTCTGGAGAAAAAAAATCCCAGATTCTATCAGCACTATGAGAGATTCCCACCAAATCCTCATAACTTCGCCTCGAGCCGTCGAATAAAGGCTGACATCTTAACTATTAAAGGAGGCATCGGATGGTTGACTGAAGGTTCCATCTCTGGTTCCAGTTGTGAGCCAATAAAACACCGTATGTGAAGAAGCTTCAGGAAGGGATCCTTTATTCCTTTTTTATCCCTCAGCATGTAATGAGGGTGCCATCAGCTCCCATCCGTGTGTAATCATTTTATTTCTGTGGTACTTAGCTGAAAAGCTGTGCAAAGTATTTCAAGCAAACCCAACACACGTCTTTGTAAACTGAAGAGGTGCATTATGATATTTAAGGATAATGAGATTTAGTGGGGTTTGATTTAGTTTTTACAGTGTTTTGACTGTGCACAATGCTAGATTTTGATAAAACCTCAGGTTTTTATCGCAGCCAGCGGTGCAAATATCTTCTGCTAGTGGTTATAGCTGACATTAAGCAGTCAAAATCCCTCTCAGGGGGTCAAAATCCCATTTTTGGGGTTTGTTGTCTTTCCAACTGGTCCAAATATAGAGTCCTGCTGGTCCTATCTCACAAAACTATGTAGATAACATGAAACCTTGTAGTATTTCCATCAAATTTGATGCAGTAGTTACGCAAGAGAGAAAATATCCTCAGAAAATCGATGATTGTTTTTGGGGTTTTTTTTTTCATGATGTTACTGTAAAGTAATCACGTTGGTGTGAACGCAGCATTATACTATGAGGAAAACGACCAAATCTGATCTGAGTGAAACATCAGAAATGAAGAACAAGGATTTAAACTTAGCTTAAATTACTGATGTGACTAACTGTACGTATATTTGTTATGTATAAACCTAACTTGGAACACGGAGACCACGTCGTGTCTTTTCACGGTACGGACATCTGATCTGTGCCTCAGCCTTCCTGTTTGAATGGACGGGGTGTGGAGGGAAAGCAGGAGCTACTTCTTGGTGTGGAGGAGTTCTCCTCAGTAATAGTTGTGTGTTCCTGCATCAACGATGCTTTAAATAGCCGAGCTGTACCAACCGAAACACTGCAGTCACAGTGATTCCCTCTTTGTTCGGTTGCCTAGAGACTGATGTGCAGACGGGAGGAGACGGAGGAGAGGCAGAGATAAAGCGGTGAAGTTGATAGATAGTAGGGTGGAGAGTGGAGAACACAAACATCTTGAACGTCTGTAATGACCTTTTTCTGTCGTACATGATGTTCCCTCAGAAGCATAATGTTACTGAGCAGACGCTTGTTTTAATGAGAACAAACAAGTGGCAGATATGACATCATGATTCAAGTGTGGCTCAATTATACATTTCCAGTGATGCGACTCTTGTGTTTGCTGCAGAGGAAAAGGTCCCGCTGGAGAAAACACCGTTAGATCCTCCTTCTCATCACTGCGCTGAATTCATGTAAACATGGAATCAGCAGGATAAGAAGGAATATCAATAAACTTTAGTAAATAATACAGCAGCAGCACTTAGAGGAATGGGCCATTCCCACGCACCAACGTGCAGAGTCGGCCAAATTCATGTTTGTGGACTGTAGGGTGAAGCTACAGAACCGCCAGGAAACTAGAGAACTCTGACTCCCTGGAGAACCCTGACTCATCAACATCTGTAACATGAAAGAAATGACATCTTCTCCACCTCAGGAGCGTCTCACGTCTGCGCCAGTCACTCTCCACCTCTGCCACAGACACCCTTGATGCGAGCCTTCGTCACATCCCCACTGGACTGCATCAACAGAGTTCTGTATGGTACCACAACCAGAGTCCTCAGTAAACTCCAGTTCATTCAGAACTCTGCTGCTAATCCTCCTCACTCCCCACATTCACCCTCAAGACCAAATCACCCCTATCCTCCAGAACCTGGAGGTTCTCCCGGTCCCAAACACTCAGTTGAAACTCCCTCTCCCCACCCATAAAATCCTCCATAACCATTTCCGGGCACCTCCTCCACCCTCCATTCCTTCCTGCTGCCTCCGCTCAACTTTACTCCACTCAGGATCAAACACTGGACTGGGGTGACAGAACCTTCTCACTCTTTATTTCATTATTCTAATTCTCATTATTACTACTCTTTTATTATTATTATTATTATTATTATTATATAATTCTTAATTATAATTATAAAACTGCCCCAGGGCCAGAGGAGGATTGGAACCAGGAACCCTCCTGCTTTCAGGTACCGAACCTCATTTCCTGCCGTGTTGAAGAAAGAGAAAGAGGTTCAGTAAATGTACCGTCAAATTAAAGCAACATTTGCTGGGCCTGGGATCCTGGGATCCTGGGATCCACTCCTACGGTGCAGAATTTTAAACTTCTCAAGACATTTTACAGATAAACAGACCAACATGGTGCTCATGGGCCGCCTTGGCGGCTCTGACCCAGTAATGCCTGGACTGGTATCTGGTACCAAGATGTTAGCAGCAGATCCTTTGAGTCCTGGAAGTTGTGAGTTGGAGCCTCTGTGGATCTTGACTTGTTTGGTCAGCACATCCCACAGATGATGGACTGGACTGAGGTCAGGGGAATCTGTTTGCCCGTACGACACCTTGAAAAGGAGAGCGTGGATTTTTGTAAGAATACTTCCATGTGGTGTAGATCTTGGGCAGAGGAGGAGTAGATGCAAGCCATGAGAAACGGGTGGAGGAGACATGGATAGGAATAAAAACCAGATGAGATGAGAAGCGAAGGAGAGAACACGAAGAGAGGGGAGGAGGTGAGAGGAGGGTAGACCTGAAGGAAGAGAATTAACCTGCTTACTGAAACCTGATTTTGTGTCTTCCACAGCATCTGTCCAGCAGACACAGCGTACAGCAGAGCACCACACAGGTGAGACGCTCCAGTATGTGTGTAATCCTTCATGTTCTGGTGCTTTACATGGTCATTATGTAAAATGTTAGACCTGATCCAGAGGCAGTTACTCCAACAGCATTGAGATTAAGAACTAACAACAGCTCTTGAATTATTCATCAGTTAGTACTTTTACTCTGCTGCTGACTCCTATAATACATCTTTGACTTTACTGGGAACACTGTCTCAACATGTATGAGCGCGTTTCTGGAAATCAAACTGAGGCCCGGCTGCACGGATCTTTAAAAAAGCTTTTACATGCATAATTCAAGTCGACCAAAAAGCCAAACCTTGTTGTGGAGATAAAAAGATGTCGGGATCAAACTGAGTCATAGCTCTGGTTCCATGTTAGTCGGTTTTGACTTTAGGACTTCCTGACAGGAAATTAAATCCGGCTGGATTATTTCAGAGGAGATCGTTGCACAACAGTTCTAAGCCGGGTTTAAACATGAGGATATTAAGATGATAAACAAGGATAAGTTGGTCTACTAGAGGTTTCTGGTAAACTACTATAGACTGTCCTACATATTTGTGCTGCTGCGGACCTCGTCCTCTGCTCAGAAGGTAAGGAGCTCCTGGAACCCGTCCTCTCACGTCCTCTCCCGTCTATACAGATGTCAAATTCAGCTCGGTTACTACCTCCACTGCCGTCACTGACAAACCACAGACACAGCTGCTGTGGTTTGCCTTTGTACAGGTTGAGTGTGTGGGAAAAAAAACGTCCAATCACCCGGCTTGAACAGGCTGTGTGAAAGGGACAGCAGAGGTCAGAGTGAAGTCAGTCAGAGTCCGTCCTGCGGATAGAAGCTCGTCTTCAGTCGGCTCGTCTTCAGTCGGCTCGTCCTGGATTTCACACTCCTGTGGCACCAGCCTGAGGGCAGGAGTGTGAAGAGCCTGTCGTGATGAGTGCCCTCCTGATGACCCGGCTGTTGTAAATGTCCTGAAGAGATGAACTGTACAGCTTTTTTCACACTCGGGAGGATCAGCACAGTTTCTGAGGACATTCAGTGGTCCTCCTACAGAAGAAACTCAACCCAGTGGAGTCTGAGGCGAAGCTGCCGCCCATGTAGGCGAAATTGATAGATGTTTTGGAAGTCGAGGAGTGGGAGCCCCCCGAGGGAGAGACTGATGTGTTATTACAGCGCTGTGGAGCTTCGAACCAGTTAATCAGCCTTTGTGGCACGGAGCTCCTCGGTCAGATATGAAGGTTCGGGATTCGTGTTTAAACATTTGGGGACGATTCTGCTACACTCTTCAAAACTCGCCAGTTGCTGTAACATCTGGAATGGAGTCAGGTTTGTGCAGGGCGATACGTCCAAACCCTGAGGAAACAACTGATCCAACACTTATTATATCTAAAAGCTGAATAGTGGAATGAGTTTGAGCAGCCGGCGCTGTGCTCATTAATGGAGGATTGAATCTTCCCTTTATGTGCAGCCACTGACTGACTAAGTCCGAAACAAGCTGTTTCGTTGGCTGATAGGATTATTGGATTTTGGCGCGGCACCAAGTTGTATCGCATAGCGGAGGCAGTAAATAAAAGGAAGTCCATCCGGCCGTCTCATCCCCACAACTCTCCACAAACGTGCACAAATACAAACAAAATGAAATTAAAGAAGATTAGGGACAAAAGGCTGTTTACATTTTTAACGCTGAACAGGAATGAGTCGGTCCGTTCTGCCAGCTCAGCGAGGACTGAAGTTCTTTCCTCGGTTCCATCAGCGCTAATTATTTTTATCTCTATTTTGATTAGATGAGATAAACTTTATTTTTCCCCAAATGAAATGTCTGCTTTGGACAGTGGTGCGATACCAAACTGGAAACTATTAGAACATTAAAAAAATATCCAAATATAAAATCGCAATAACAAATCTGACAAAAATATCCTAAAGTGACATTGAATTTGCTTAAGGTCCCACCAGCGGGCGGTACTTAAATTAAAAAATTAAAAAAGCAAACGTGTGCTAGATACAATTAGTTCCCACATAGTATTAAGGAATAAATCAAACAAAAAAAGAATGTCCAACATTGGGCTTTTCTTCTGTGGGGTAAGAGATTGTGGATCTCATGTTTCCAGTAGATCTCTGTTATTCCTTCTCGACGTACCTTAAGATTTCCTCACGTGTCTAGAAGGTGTTCAGTCAACAACGTAGTAAGTTACTCTAACACTGCTGTAGTTTGTTCAATTCAAACTAGGAACAGTTCACGATGACGACGACTACTATCCGAAAATGTCCTGTGTTTACGTCATTTGTTGCCTCCGCCAGGGAGGTTGTTATGTTATTGGGCGTTTGTCTGATTGTCTGTACTTTTGTATGTCCGTTTGTTTGTGTGCACGATCACCGAAAAACAACACAACGGGTTTGCATGACATTTTACGCAAAAGTATAATTTAGCCTAAACTAGAGGCGTTATGTGTTTTGAGGCATTTCAAATGAAATGGAATAAAATAATAAGCTGTTTGGAGTAGTGACGTCACAAGGTGGCTATTGCTGCTGTTTCTTTTGGGCTGGAGCTTCGGGCACGCTTTCAAGAGTTCCTTTGATGTTCCTTTGGGATGGAGCTGGGTGCTCAGTGGGCTGAACAGAGACATTGAAGTGGAAGAAGCAGGAGGTAACCGGCTACAGGGCATTTGAGAGATACTCAGAGTTTGTTTGAGTTGTCAGTAGATTTAGAGGCTTGCAGTAACTCAGACATTAATGGAGGAATCTGCATGAATTAATCCTAAACCTAGGCTACGGTTGTAACGTGGCGGAGGTTTTAGCTCTCTGAGTGCTTTTCCAGTTATTAATGTTTCATTACATGTCATTAAATGACAAGTTTTCCAATAATGCGTATTTCCTTGTGGTTTTCCAGGGTGATGCTAACCGGCAGAGACCCGGGGAGCCGTGCAGAGTTCCAGTACCGCACCATCTACTGGTCAACCTGAAGAGTTTCACCTACAACAGCATCGGAGAAGACACAGACATATTCTTCTCCCTGTACGACCTGAGGGAGGGGAAGACCCTCAGGTAGAGAAATACTCTTTAGAAGCCACGTGGGCACGTCTTCGTCTTTCCTCCGACTCCCTCTCAGCAGCTTTTAATGACTTTGCCGCTGTGACTGTAAAGTGGGAACGGAGCGTCCGCAGAATAAATAATTTGCAGCCTCATGAATCTCAATTGGTAGATTGGTAGATTTCATTAAGCGTTAGATTTCTTGAGGTCCCTGCGCTAATCTACTCGAGTTATCCTCTGTCAAGAAAAGCGTCTGCTGGTAAATTCATCCAAGCAGTCCAGAAATGCAAATCAACTGTAAACCGAATGCAGAGTGAATCGTTTCCAGATTTCGTTTTCTGCTTCTACTCGTAGTCTCGTTATAGAGTCATGACAAGTGTTTGGTATATATTCAAGCGTGACCTAAATGTTTAAGCTATTTCATTCAGTTACAAATCATAGATCTACATGTTCAGCAGCTTCTTAGGATTCTGATGGTCTGCTCATTGAAACACCACCTATAGTTCTGTGACTGGGGGCTTTTCGCTGTCCGCCTCAATGAGTCAGCGCTTTCAGGCCTCAGGTAAACACAGGAGTCTAATTATCGGACGTCTTGGTATGGCATCACGTCCACGTCTAAAACTATCACCAACATCCTATGAGATCAGAGGAGAGTTCTGGTCTGAGCTTCGGTCGGTAGTGATGACGGGTCCAGATTATCTGCTGGTGTGAGGGGTTTTCAGATCCACTCTCAGTTCTGCTCATGGACCACCAGAGCCACCCTGATCACAACCTTCCATTTTCTCTACATCTCCCACCCCGAAGGCCTTCTTCAGAAGTCAAAATGATGCTTCTAAATCCTTAAATTAAGATTCTATTCATGAAAGAAACTTTCACACTTCCTCCCTTTAGTCCGGTTTTACACGTGAAGCTTTACTTCTGCTGGAGTAAAGCGTGTTTCTACTTTTTCTACCTCTGAGTCTCTCGGTCATTGTTTTTGTTTATAAGAGCCGTACTGTAAAAAATAAGAATCAGTCTCTTCTCTCTGCACATATCTGAAGTGTTCCCTCATAATGTGGAACAAATAGTTTCTAGTGGCCCCACACAGCAGCTGTGAATAAAACATGACCCCCCCCTACCATAATGAACGCCCATCAATTATGGATTAGTGCAGCGATCACTATGCTAAGGAATTGCTAAAGCTGTGACCGCAGGAGGGTTTGTGTGTGTGTATGTGTGTGTGTATGTGTGTGTGTGTGTGTGTGTGTGTGTGGCAGTATACGGTTCAGTTTTGGGTCAGTGACAATGTTATGCACAAATGCTGATGTTTACTAAATTGGCTGCAAAGCGACGTTAGAGCTTGTTATTCTTGTGCTCACGCTGTACAGGTCGATGGTGAAGACGTGGCCCGACTGCTCCGGCTTCAGGAGTAAAATATAAAACATTATCATTTCATCGAGCCTCCATTATATAAACCCAGTTAAGGCTCGATGAAAGGTGTGAGTTGGTCCACCTCTGATACAGCAGCGGAGGTAGTAACAGAGAAGGAATGCACATTAGTGACGAGTCACTACGACGAGTCGGAGGATCTCTGCTGGTGATCCGGCTCATAAGGAGAGTGCGGGTTACATTTATGTGAGGGCGTCGGTCCGTTCAGAGCTTTAAAAATAAGCAGTAACTACCACCGCTATAGTAAAACCTCTTTTACTTGAAGAAAAAAGCTCGCTGACTCATATTGACGCTGGAATGAGTCGTGCGGCTGAAATCGTAGGTTTTCTGTCTCTTCTCTGCAAACCAGCCCAAGGATGGTTCCGCTAGTACACAAACATCAGTTCTCCTGACCTTGTCAGTCTGTTCAACTCCGTCTCGTCTGACTCAGCATCTGAGCCTAATGACGAGACGAGGAGCTAATGGCCAACTCCAGAACTCCTCCAGCTGTAGAGATTTAACCGACCCGCCGGGACAGATTGCCCCCAGAGCTGCTCTGAGGATTGCTTGTGCAGTTAAAACTCCAATCTGTGTCTTCCGCAGACTTTTCCTCCCGTCTTCCCTCTCAGACAGACTTTCTTTAGTGGATTCATCGGGATGCTGCAGCGCTCCAACAGCCTCAGGTTCCAGACTGCCGCTTTGGTTCTGACGAGCCACTCACACAGCCACAAACCACCAGAGAACTTGTTCCTCCGCCTAAACTCTTAAAAACCGTCAGGAGAACATCTCGGAGAAATAACGTCTCTTTTTCACAATCAACGTTGAAGAAAATTTGCTTTATTTGCATTTTGTTTCATTTTTGCATCATAAATGTAAAGAGTGTCTCCCATTGAATCACTTTTCAGCAGAAGGAAAATTCAACACCAATGAAAGAAGAGCCATGATCCTTCACTCCTGTGTGACACACACACACACACACACACACACACACACACACACACACACACACACACCATAGTTAGTAGATACATATTTATTCTCTTGTTGTGTTTGTTTGTTTATCTCAGTGTCTCTGGGGGATTAGATGAAAATACTCAGTTTAAAGATTCGGACATGCGTGTGTGGTGAGTGATTTGTTGGCCATCACCGCCGGCGTTTGGTGTAAATATTAACAAGTACCACCGAGTGGTTCCTATTGTAGGGGGTTCATGCTGAATAATAAAGACTCTTTCTGTTGTGAGCTTCATTATCGATTCAGCAAACGTGTGGCGTTCCTGTAAATACCAAACGGACAATTATAGGAGCTCGTAAATGATGGATGGATTTTTCCTGAGAGGATCCGGGGTGTTACAAAAGAAGATGGGATTTTCAGATAATGTTAATAATTCTTACTCCATTTATCACATCGATAAACACAATACACATACATACAGGATAATGTTATAAAATGAATACGTGCTGCACGAGGGCCGCTGTGAAGCGCCCTTGGAGCAAGTGGGGTTTCGGTGTTCTGCTTAACGACCCCATGGCCTGTGATGTCAGTGGCTGGGATCGAACCCCAATCTCCCAATTGTGGGACCACCGCTCTCCCCACTGAGCAAACGCCGCCCAGAAGTATTGGTAGGCTTTGAAATTATTCTGAAACGTCCATCATTTACTAAATCAATCACCCAGCTGTCTAACGAGTGAAGGTGGAATATAGTAGATGCTGGAAAGATGGTCTTTTCCTAAAACTCGACTGTTTCTATAGGATTATAGGAAAGGACCCTTGGAATTAACTTTTGCCCCAAAGTTACAAAATCCTACAACAACCAGAATGCACTGCAACAGGCTACATCAGTGAACGCTCCTGCCGGTGGATGAGGTGCTGCGAGTTTGATGGCGTTTGGTGTTGGCGCCTGAGTTCAGTGGGGTTTCAACTGGTTGTTGCTCCGGAGTCTTCTCTCAGACAAACAGAAAAACGGACGGTTAAGACTGAAAGTGAGATATAAATACATAGATTTGTTTATCATCGGCATAGCAAGGATACAGGATTTTATATTTGCTAACGATCTGACCAATCATCCCTCAATTCTCAAGTACACCTTTTTTATAAACGGACTTAACCTGGTGAGTAAAGGAATGCTGCACGACTTCTCCCCTTTCGCTGGCCAGCCTCCATCGAGGGCATTTCCTCGCTGGGAGTTTGAGTTCACCTGTAGATTCGTGAAAAGGGAGGGGTGAGCTGAGGTTTTTACAAGGGTTGCAATGTGGAACTCCACTGCTTGATTCCACTACATTTTATGCATTGCACCTTTAACAGTCTTGTGTTCGACTGTTCTTCGTTGGTGGTGGCAAACGTCCTCTCTGAATTCTAGTTTCGGTGTAAAGTCTACAGCTCCGCTCCCATCTGACCCTCAACCCGGCGCTGTTTTGTTTACATCAACACTGAACATCAGTAAATGTCAGCGTATTCCTGCCGCTCGCTCTGTTTATGCCTGGAGGAGTCTTGTAATGTGTGCGAGGCTTTACTGTGTTAATGTCGAGCAGCCATTATTGAATAACAGCATGTGGGCTTTAGTCTCGTTCCCTCTGGATAAGTGCTGGTTAGAGAAGAGAGGCAGCTGACACCAGCTCACAATATGCTGCTGCTCCCTGAAGCTAAAGAAACGGCTGAGGCGGCGCTGCTCCAAACTTTGCCCACCGACGGCCCCCCAGGGGAAGAGAGGAGGCAAGATGGGAATTCTGAAAGATTTTAAAGATGGTGTCTCTGTGTGGAATCCCCTGAGGAGATTGAAGGAAGGCAGATTCGTTGAAGGAAG
The DNA here is from genome assembly GCA_009660295.1 of Lophius piscatorius. Taxonomy (NCBI): domain Eukaryota; kingdom Metazoa; phylum Chordata; class Actinopteri; order Lophiiformes; family Lophiidae; genus Lophius; species Lophius piscatorius. Next base: position 158,731 of record VRLP01000837.1, read on the forward strand.
GCAGATTCGTGGCCTTGGAGGCGGAGCAGGTCACGTAGGGGTTGGAGGGGAAACTGCAGAAATAGAAGAAAAAAAAGTGAGTTGTATTTTGTGATTGTCATTCAGGTTGAGCTCTTCAGCCCTCATAAATCTACATTCACTGTTTGGAAACTCCAGCGTCATCTGCAGAGACCACTTGTGACTTCACTTGGTACTTTGGGCATCGTCACTTGGGACCTGACTCAATACTTGCATCTCGAATTAAGACTACATATGGGACTTGTCAGTTTTGACATATAACTCGACTTGACTTGAAATTACATTTTTAACCTCACAGTCTTGACTTGAGGATTGTGTTTTGACTTGGAACTTTTCCATTTTGACCTGGGACTTGTGAGTCTTGACTTGAATCTTGACGTACGACTTGAAACTTGATTTAAGACTTGTGTCTCTTGATTTGAAACTGGACTTAGGACTTGTCAGTTTTGGCCTGTTTCTTGTGACTCTTGACTTGGATCCTCAATTGCAATCCCCTAGTTTGGTTTTGGTCCTTTTCTTGACCGGGGACTGACTCTGCTACCGCTCAGACTTGAATTGGGTTCTTGACTTGTAACCTCCGAATCTTGACAAGGGACTTGTGAGTCTTGACTTGGGACTTGCTGGAGGACTTGATCCTTCATCACGAATCATAATGATTTCTTTCGGGAATTGCTGACCCTATAATTAAATCAAAAACAGTTTTTTCTTATTAGGTTTTTACAGGGAATAATTGAGTATTCATGATAACTTGTGATCCTTCTTCTGTCAAGTCCCCTGAGGTCAAAGGTCACAGATATTTAACAGCAGGCTTGTTGTGTCTTTCAGTGAGAAGTTCATGGTGAGACTGAACAAGAATGGAGGACCAAAGAACCCAGAAAAGGTGGACCGGCTGTGTGCCCTCTTCACGGTAAGACTTAGAGAGACACTTAAATATTGAACATGTTAAAGTTCAGGCGTTCAGTGGGTTTAGAGGGAACTTCTGAGGATGAGAAGAAAGAATAGTGATGAAGCACCGCCCCCTGTTGGTCTGCCTTGGAACCACAGGTTGGTCTCCAGCAGGGTTCTTCCTGAGCAGATGGATTCTCATTGCTCTGTTAGTCTGAGGCCCACTCAGCACAATGAGATCTGGAGGAGGTGAGAAGCTCGGTTTAAGTCAAGTGTTTATTGTGTATCCCATCTTCTTGGTCATGTTGTTTTGTTTTTTATAGGAAGGAAGAATTTAACTTTGTTTTGAAATGTGTTCCATAAAAAGACTTATAATCATTATTATTATTATTTAATCAGTATAAATACCCACAGAATAATAGTTGAAAACATGAAGATAACATCTTGACTTTGGGACATGTTGATCTTGGGACTTGATTTGAAACGTGTCCAACCTTGACTTTAGACTTGACTTGGTGCCTGTCAATCGGGAGTCTTGTCTCCGTACTTGTCAGTTTCTACTGGGGAATATACCACCCAGTAGGTTATGGTCGATGACCTGGACCCTCAGAGTCATGGGTTTTGGTGAACTTCCTCCTTCAACCACCAGGAGCGCTGTCTCTCTCATAGCAAGTTTTATTTTGTTTTAAATACATTTTTAGCGACCAGTCAAATGTCTGAATATGAGCTGTGGGATTTTCCCTGCAGGACCTGAGCAACAAAGACATGAAGAGAGATCTCTACATCATCTCCCAGGTCATCAGAACAGGTGAGGCCGCCCTCATCAACACCTGCAGCTGCTTGAATGTTTGAAGTACATCCTCAGGGATGTCAAACACTTCCCACATCCGCTCCCCGCTGCAGGTCGGATGCTGCTGAATGACAGTAAGAAGGGTCCGCCGCACGTCCAGTACCGCCGTCCGTACGGCTGTGCAGTCCTGGCCATGAGCGACGTGCTGCAGACCATCTCAGAGCTCAAAGAGGAGAAGGACTTTGTGCTGAAAGTCTACACGTAAGTGTCAACACACACAAACGACAAACGCACTATAAAAACACGTTCAAATAGTCAGCAATCACACAACGGTTCATAATCATATATGATCCAAACACGCACAAACACAAACAAGCCACTTCAGAGCTGTGATCAAGTTATTGGGCACATTTTTTCTTTTTCTGTGTTTATCTCAGACCAAATTAAACATGAACGAGTGAGTAAAGTTAAAAAAACTAAACATTTTGAATGATAATTTTATTGAATGAGAGGACACTACGGTTGTCCAGAAGGGCTTTACAATAATGAGGAGGTGAGTCGTTGTGTCTCCGCCCATCCAGGAAGAAGGTATCAGGAGGAGGAGGAGGTGTGCCGGGGGTTCTCCTCAAGATTCCCTCAAATCTTCTTTGACCAAAGGCCAACATTTACATTTATGAAAACACTTTACCGACATGCAGCCGGCCGTCTGCTGATTTGTGGAGCGATATTCACGAGGCTGCTTTATGTAATAGATTACACTGAAGCTATCGCATTTTTGTACTTTTTTTATCTAAAAAAAAAAAAAACTCAGGTTAGGATAGAAGTCTTGGTATTTTTGTGTTTAATCCCGGTTACTCTCTAAGAAACAGGTACGATCTTACTGACACTTAAAATAAATGATTTCAGGTCTTACCTGTCCAAATACACCGAGGGGATGCAGATACACCTGATAGTTATGGAGCTATTTGAAGTTTCTTCTTTGGGTATGTGATTCAGTTTGGGCTTAACTTTAAATAATCAAAAGGGCACGAAGAATTGTGTCATTTATGGAGATAACATGAATGATAGAGAAAAGTCATAGAGGGGGTAACAAAAGGTATTTATTCTCATTCCACCTCCTCCTGAAGTATTGACCTTCTCCTCTCGTCTGTGTCTTCACTCTTAACCTCGTGCAGCACTTCACCCTCCCACTCTCTCTCTCTGAAAGACGAGCGCTCCGCTCTGCAGTCTCATTTCGCCACCAGCCATCACACACACATACACACACACATGCATACGCAAACACATGCACGGAGACACACACCTATACACACACACAAACGCAGTAGATGGCAGACATGAGGGACCGCCTCTCTGCTGAATCTGCCGTAGACCGGCCTGCAGGAGCCTCACAGTCGCGGCGTGACGTAACTGTGACTGAGGGTGTTTTATGGCCCAGCCTCTGCCGACCTCCTGCAGATGCTTCACGGCTGGTTGCACTTCCTGCCTCTCAAAGCCTGCTGCGATGTTCATCGTGTTTCGGGAAGGAACACTCTGTTCAAAGAACATCCCATATTTGAAACGGGAGCTTACAGCATTTTAGAGGACATGCAGTTGGAACGTTCCTACAGGGTTCCATCGCCGATGTTTTATTCACGCTTTCACCGAGCTCTGCAATGTTCTGTTGTGTTTCAGGTGCAACAACGAGAACGAGTGGCACCAGATCCACGAGAACATCATCCGCAAGTCCAGCACCAAATACACAGCCCCCAGCACCAACTACGGTAGGACGGACTTGTTGTCGCCGCGAACTTCACTGTCTCATCATCATGCTGTCATTTACAGGCACTGGTTTGTGGTTCCCTCTCCTGGCAGCGTCCTGTGACCCACTCGCTCTCTCCCTCCTGCGGCTGACGCTCCGTTTACACGATACGGTTTCAACTAATAACAGGAAACGTTTTTCCTCTGCTTTTTAAAAAGGTCCGACGTTCAGTTCAACACCACCGAAGAAGAGCAACGGAGCAGCAACTCTACATTTTGCTGCGGAGTGTTAATAAACTCAGAGTCTGTAGCACAAACAAAACCAGATGATGCGACATTCCAATTCCAATTCCATTTTCATAGCCCCATAGACCTTAATGCGAGGAAGAACTGGATCGATTTTGGTAAAGATTGGTTTCCTATTTCTGGCACTAGGGAGGATTTTTGATTCAAAAGTTTTTAGTAATTTCTCAACTGTCGGTAAGATATTTTTTTTCCACATTTGGTGCAGATGAATGGACTCGCAAAGATCTACAGTATATTGAATCTACAGTATTTTATATCTTACTCTAATAGTTCATATTTTACTCACTGAGGGTAACTTTTTTTTCTCCTAAAAACACTGTTTTTAACATAACTTCATATTCATCTGGAGGAGTTCAATCAGAGGAATTGCTCGTACAACGCAGGGGATATGGTACTTTTCAGGGATCCACGCTTCCTGTCGGGGTCGACAGCATAGGCCTAGTTATAGTTAGTTAATTACAAGGAGATAAAAACAATAGGGACTTCAAAAGATTCTACTCTGGAACAGTTCACGTTTTCAGACTTTGAAAAAAGCTGCTGTCTAAAAGACAGTCTGTCTATTTTTGTAGTTTGAAAATCTTATCACTGAAATTAAGACAGAAGCAAATAAGATGTTTGGCATTTATTCATAGAGACTTTTTCCCTGTTTTCATTATTTCAGGCGATATCACCAAGTGTAATTATCGTCCTCTGCTAACGGATAAACTCATGGTTTGTAGTCTGTATCTACTCACAACTATCTATGTATCAGTAAGAACGGATCTCAGTCAGACTCATGAACTCATTAAGTCAGAAAAACAAACACACAAACTTCCAGGACCGACCCGTCCGGTTTGGAGAGCTCGCTCTAGCTGACACGCGGGAGTCATCACTCCACATCCGCTGGAAAATCTTCTTAATTGGAGTCACTGCAGGAAACCGCCGCCGCCGCCTCCTCCTGCGACCCCCTCCTCAATGTCAGTGGCCCCAAACGTTTTTCTGTAGGGATGTGGGTCGGACTAGACCTGATCTCCTTTAACGTTCACTGCATCAACGAGGTCCGAGGGCGCTTCCTCCGTCTTTACAGATCCTCATGAATTCACTTTCACAGGAGGATCTAAACTTCCTGAAGGAAGAGGTCTCATTTGTCTGAGACTGATGTGTGAGGAGATGACTTGACCCAAACCGGAAAAGTTGAAATGAAAACACACTTCTACACTTTTATCCAAAAATGTTTGGACAAATTGATTTTGCATAAAAACGTAACTTCAGCTGAACTGTTGTCGTGGAAGAGGGGGCTCCAGTCTCTCATCTGACCAACTTTCAGGGTTAAGAATGCAGGAGGGGAGAGTTGAGAGATTCCAGCAACATTTTAAACCACATTTGAAAGAAGAACATTTCACAAAGAAACATCGCAAGTACTGCCAAACATTCATAAAGTTACCTGAACTAAAACCAACTCTCTTTTACTCTCTCTACCCTCCGTCCGTCTTTTGTTTCACTTCCAAACTCCTCCTCCATCCCTGCAGGTCTGATCATCTCTCTGCAGCTGCTGAGGGGCGACATGGAGCAGGTCCGCCGAGAGAACCCGCTCATCTTCAGCAGGGGCGTGGCCATCACTCGCAAACTGGGCTTCCCTGATGTCATCATGCCAGGTGAGTCACACACACCTCAGTCTTTATCATGGGATGGGAGTGAATCTCAATTGTTAACATTGTGAAGTGGCACTTTTTAATAATCCATGTGGGGGGATTCCCCCTTCCTGCAACGGACCCTTACCCTCTCATGTCCCACTACCTCTGAGACGAATCATGAAGCTCCTTTGCTCCGCCTCCTCAAGAAAATTCCCTGAGTGTCTCTTTCTGCTTGGACCTTGCGGTTCCAAGCTCTTCCAGGAAGTGTTGGATGGGTTAAATAAAGGACAAAACATTATTTCATTGACAAAGACATTATTTTAACACAATAAAAGCTTTTGGTCAGTTTGAATATTTCATAGTCGACAATGGCTTTAACTTAATTATCATGTTCAGAGACTTTAAATAAAATGTGGCTAATGAAGACTGATTATGAAATAGAGAGTAATTTTAGCCGGCTAAACGGCCTCACACACGCACCATATGTTGTTCACACACATTAACCTTGCAGAACACACACTCTGGTGTAGCCCCGCCCCCCTCAGGCAGTGATGGAAGAGAGTATTTAACTCCCATCGCGGGACATTAATGGTGACATCTCCTCTATCGGGATGAGCTCACATGATGAATGACTCCTCACACGGTAACACAGGCCATTTGTCTTGTGCCAGTGGGAGTTTCCTATCTCTGAGTGTGTGTGTGTGTATTCAGAGAACACCCAGGTAGAAAGGTGAGAGTGAAGGAACACAGTTTCTCAGTTGTGTTTGACTTCTTTCATACACAGAGAAAGATCTCAAACAAAGTTTTCAGTGATGTAGGGGAAAGAAATTATTAAATTGAACACAACTTTATTTACTGGGCATTGAACTTAAACAATAGAAGAGGAGCCGGTGTGTTTCCATGCTCACGGTCCCATCATCACACTCACCGAGCTGAAAGATCAGAACCGGAGAGTCGTCCTCCTCTGGTGAACAGAGGACCTCCTGATGGCCCACGCCGCTGTGAACCCGGCCGTGATGTTGTCCAGCCGCTATAGAGATGCGGGGGAGAGGGTAAAGATACAAAGATGCAGGGAGGGACGAGAAATATAGAAGGCAGGAAGGAGGTGGGATGGAGAGACAGAGAAATAGATGTTGGGAGAGAGACATACAAGGGAGGTGGAGTAATGGCAGAGAGTGCGATGAGGGGTAGGGAAGGAGATGAGGAGAGAGATAGATGTGGGGATGAAGAGATACAAGGGAGGGAGAGAGATGTCGGAAAAGAATGCGTGGAACAAGATGCAGAGGCAAGTAGATGTGGAAAGTTAGAGAAAGTGGAAAGTTAGAGAAAGTGGAGAGAGAAATGTGGGAGGGACAGAGATGGAAGAGAAAGATGTGTGGGAAAGAAATGTGGAGATGAATAGATGGGGAGTGAAAGATATAGGGGAGTGATGTGGGGGAGGGAGGGAATAAGAAGGGTGCAGATGGAGATGAAGGGTGATGGAGAGATGATGAGGAGGGAGATGAAGCAGATACACTGGGGTATATAGAGATGTAGGGAAGAGGGACAAAGATGTGAGGGAGGAAGGGGGAAATGAAAATGTGGAAAAGAGGATGAGGAGAGACCGCGATTTAGGGAAGAGGAAACGAGAGATGTGGGAGAGATAAAAGGGGAGGTAGAGAGATGGAGAAGGGATGTAGGGGAGGAAGACTGATGAGGAGAAACATGAGGGAGTGAGGATGAAAACCACACAGATGTGTGCAGCAACAAAAGTCAAATCTGGTCAAATAGATCACAAATAGTATCTATAATAATAATAACTTTAAAGTAACCAAGAAAAATAATAGAATAATAACATCAATCTTTCATCATCCAGACCCACAGCAGCAGGTCCAACCAGGATCCATGAGAACCTGCAAAGACAGAGACTCTGTGAATAAGCTGAAGTAGTAACATGAAGAATGAATGTGCATTCATTCTTCCAGAGGGAGATGGATGGCCTCAGTTTCAGGTGAGGTGTGTTGGTCACCTGTTTGTGTTTAAATCCAGGTGACATCCGGAACGACCTCTACCTGACCCTGGAGCGAGGAGACTTTGAGAGAGGAGGGAAGAGTGTCCAGAAGAACATTGAAATCACTGTTTATGTGCTCTACGCTGATGGAGAGATCCTCAAGGTGAGTGAAACAGTCCAGGTTCACACAGTGAAGCAGTCCAGGTTCACACAGTGAAACTGTCCAGGTTCACACAGTGAAACAGTCCAGGTTCACACAGTGAAACAGTCCAGGTTCACACAGTGAAGCAGTCCAGGTTCACACAGTGAAACAGTCCAGGTTCACACAGTGAAGCAGTCCAGGTTCACACAGTGAAACAGTCCAGGTTCATACAGTGAAGCAGTCCAGGTTCAAACAGGGAAACAGTCCAGGTTCACACAGGGAAACAGTCCAGGTTCACACAGTGAAGCAGTCCAGGTTCAAACAGGGAAACAGTCCAGGTTCACACAGTGAAACAGTCCAGGTTCACACAGTGAAACAGTCCAGGTTCTTACACTGAAATGCTTTGTAGAAAAGTAACACATAAAGAGTATAAATAACAAAGATAAATCTAAAATATATAATTGATATTGTTAAGGAAAATAAATTTTTTTAGATTTAAAAGCATTGATAAGTTTAGAAAACCCAGTTTAGGGGTTAATTAAAGTTATCCGGGCTCATAGTGGGACTGTGGTTGTTTCATGGGATTCAGGTCCAGCTTATGCCAAGCCTTGAAGGTCAACTATAATATTTTAATGTTCATTGACTCGAGGTCCATTTTGGACCGTTTTGAGGCGCCGAGTCTTAGCAGCAGCGGTTTTCTTGTTTGTTTTTCTCCCTCTGCAGGACTGCATCAGTCTGGGCTCAGGTGAGCCCAACATCCCAGAGCACCGCTCCTTCGTTCTCTACCACAACAACAGCCCTCGATGGAGCGAGGTCATCAAACTACCAATCCCCATCGACCGTTTCAGGGGATCCCACCTCCGCTTTGAGTTCAGGCACTGCTCCAGTGAGTCCCCCAACGCTTCCAGTGGAGTCGCCAGGATGTAGGAGTTTAATCGTCCCGTGTCAATACACAAAATAATTATAGTTATGTCAGAGATATCAGAATTAATAGACGGATTTGCTTGACTTAAATGAACAGTTCTCTCAAAAAGGACAATTCAGTCTTGATCTACTCTCCTCCGTTTTGATGGAAAGTTTCTTTGTCCACAAATGAGATCAGTTTTGGACCAGAATTTCAGTATGAAAATGTTGATTTATGTCACAGCCAAAGGTTGTAGATTGAGATTTAGCTCCCCCTGGCGGACATAGGGGGTATTCTGGAGCCAGAATCACTCACTGTGGTCAAAATCTCATTTTGGAAGGAACTTGAAGTGTTCCTTTACGCTGCAGTGGTGAAATTCTAAAACTTCTGACGGGACGACGGAGATCATCGACCTGTCCAAACTTCTTTTGAATTTCACGCCTTATTTTCTGCTCTCCCTCGTTTGCAGCGAAGGACAAAGGAGAGAAGAAGCTGTTTGGTTTCGCCTTCACTCCTCTGATGAGGGAGGACGGAACCACCCTCTCAGACGAGAGCCACGAACTCTACGTGTACAAGGTCAGACCCGGTTCTCAGGAGGTCCTGGTGTTGGTAGACAGACATTCACCCGTGGTTTCACACGCTCTGTGACAGAACTTTATCACTCATAGTATAGATTCAATAATCCTCCTACTCTGGTTGAATACCTGCGTCTTCATCCTCAGTGTGACGAGAACACCACCTTCAGCAACCAAGCCCTCTACCTGGGCCTGCCCTGCTGCAAGGAAGACTTCAACAGCTGTCCCAGCATCCCCTCCAGCCTCGTCTTCCAGCGCAGCACCAAGGAGACCTTCTGGATCTCCACTCAGCTCTCCTCCACCAAGCTCACGCAGAACGGTACGCCGCTGACCCGACGGGTTTGTCCCGTGTTTGAGTGACAGGAGGGGTTTGTTCAGGAGTTGAGTTTTTCTGTCCTTTGGTTTCAGATCAGAGACGCATGAATGTCTCTGCTGGTTTGAGGTCAAAAACAGATTTATGTTTTCAGCAGGAGATTCCTGCTGAACAGCAAAGATTCCTCTTAGTTTTAAAATATCTATACATCAGCACAGATTCCCTCCTAAATAATATTACACATCAAAACGATACGTACGGCTTTTTGGTTTGTTCTTTTATTCTAAAAGAGTACTGCAAAATAAATGTCAGTTATTAAAAGTAAAAGTATTCTTTGCTGTGCAAATATGTTATGGACACTCTACTGTATTTTAAATGATAATATTTATCTGTAACAACATTATGAATTCAGTTTGAGGTGAGTCATTATCCTGGAGAGACACAAAGAAGTGCGCCTCCATCCTAGACCAGGACCACCAATATTCTGATATCGGTACCACTAGAACCACGGAGAAGGTCGTTTTAAAAACCTGCTGCACACAAAGGAATCACAGTACGTCATCTATTGAAGTCAGTTGTTCTTCTTCGTCTCTTGGAGATAAAGATGACCGAACAAGATGTCCTACTGCCCCCAGTCACAGGATGCCGGTATCTCTTGTAAACAACAACAACAAACAACATTTATGTATAACTAAGGTCTCAATTCACAGAAATAAATAATGAACCTCTTCAGAAAATCGGGGCATGCTGTGAAGATGTTTGCTACTTATCTGAGGCGGATTTGTTGTTCCTCTGCATCGAGATGTTGGTCACCAGGAGCCTGAGACTCTCTGATGTTGTTTTCTAGTGGACCTCTTGGCCCTGCTCAAGTGGAAGGCTCATCCTGAACGGGTCATGGACATCCTCGGTCGGCTACGACACGTCAGCGGAGAGGAGATAGTGAAGGTGAGGTGAAACGAATCCAACTGTCCGATTAGATTAGTCATCTGTTATTTGTGATGTCATCAGGTTCTCAACTTGAATCCCAGAGAAAATTTAGGGAGAACCACCCGGAATATTGGAAACGTTCATTTCAGTTAGATTCACTCCTTTAATTGATCGTATTAGTTAATCAAATATCTGAAAGTCGAAAGTCTGTTATAACACTGACCTCCATTTTCTCTTCAAGAAGGCCTGCATGGTTTAAATCTAAAGTATTTATTTATCTGCACACTGCTAACTCAGGATAAATATAAATAAATAGTAATGAATGAAGCAGACAGGTTCTTGCACAAACATTTTTACATATATACAAGGTAAGAAGGTGGGAAAGGTTCCAGAGAGTCCCGGAGACACTCGTCACGAAGGCTGGAACTATTCAGAGACTGCAGACGTCAGTAAAAACAGCATTCAGCCTCAGAATGAATAAAAAGTCTCTAACTTCTGTTGTACTGAAATATTTGTTTCTTTGCAAACAGGAAGCTACTTACAGCTTTTGTGTTTTTGTGTCTGACAGTTTCTGCAAGACATTCTGGACACTTTATTTTCCATCTTGGACGACAACACTGATAAATATGGTCCGCTGGTGTTCCAGTCGTTGGTAAGTAAAGAAAGAAAGAAAAACACTTTACATTCTACAAATTAACGGGAGTGAAGCATCTAAAAGTCAGGGACTATCAGACAAATCAGGGTTTTATCTGTGAAACAGACCGACGCACTCATAAGTGGAATATGTAAGAATAATATTGTCCGTATTTATGTATTCATCAGTGTTTAAGAAGCATGGATTAGCATGCTAAGCTAAGCTAGCTACCTTGAGCGATTAAACGCTTCCAAGATGTGGACCAAATTATAATATTTGTCATCTTACAAGCTTACAGACTGTCCGATAGATTTACTGAATAAAATAAACTTACACAACTATCTATATGAGGGAACCCCATCTCACGGAGCCCCCCTGAAGTCCCTTGAGAAAACATTTGTTTATCTTTTGCGCTTGTTTGTCTTGTGTGTCTTGTTGTCTTGGGACATTGCAAAGGCAGGAATGGTCTCGTGTAGCTGCTGTCCTTCAGTGGGCGCAGTCAATGATTCCTGCTGATGACCATCCCATATCTACGAACAAAAGCTGTTTGAATAGGATTCTGTAACCTATTTTTTCTGTTTTTGGCAGAAGCACATGCTGAAGTTTCCTGTTTTCTGCGTCGTGTATTTAAAGTGCTCTTATTTGAAAGGATCACAGCGAAAGTAAAGTTGGGTCGGCATTGTGTATGTGTTCTGACTTGATGAAATGAACTCAGCCTCAGTCCTCCTGGTGGTGTGTTTCTTAAACCAATGATATGACATTTCAAAGTGGAAATAAAACTTTGTGCGCCCCTGTCAGTCCATTATATGTTATTATAACAGAATAATCTTCTCTCAATCATCAAAATCAGTTCTATTGTTATATACATTATATCTGACAGCGTTTTTTCCCCATCTATCATTACTTTTAACCTCCGTCTCTCTTCCAGGTCTTTATCATAAACCTCCTCCGGGACAGTAAGTACTACCACTTCAGGCCCGTGATGGACACCTACATCCAGAAGCACTTCGCTGGCGCCTTGGCGTACAAGTGAGTGTTCAGACAGGAAGTGAAGAGCTGCTCCACCAACACACCGACTTTTATGGGTTTGGATGTGTGATCATTATCAATAAATCCTAGGCTTCAGTTTGACACACCAACTTCTCAGGTATCTTTAAATACACATACTCACAATACTCGGTGTATATTAGATTTATATTTATCTGGTTTTGGTTATTTCCGCTTCGTAATGAGGATGGATTATTTTTATTTTTTTATCAATTCTTAAAAATAAGAAAATACATAAAATATTCCTGGAGTCCAATAAACAGCAGACATTTGTCGTGTTTTAACAAGTAATTTACTATTGATTGTGATTCTTCTGAAGTTCTTAATGAACTTGCATGTTTGGAAGATTGGTGGGTAGAATTTCCCAGCATGCCTTGAGACATTGTCTGTTCTGCACATTTTTCCTCTGTACATTCTTCAGTAAAAACAGAAATTTCCGCTCAATTTAATACAGAAGGGAACTTAGCTCAGGGTGCAAAACACACATTGTCTCAAGGCATGCTGGGAAATCTCACTCACTCAATTCTCCAGTGGGCTAATAATTATTGGTCCACTGGTAGATTCCAGCTTTGTTGGTATGAACACGGCTGGTTTTCGGTTCGGTCTATCATCAGGGCATCCATAAACTTCTATTTTAGACCTGGTGCCGTCCAAAATTTGAATTACTAAGTTTACCGTTGTCCTGAATGCAGCGTTTATTTCAAATGTGGGACTATGTTATTACTCTGCTTCATGTTGTTTCAGGGAGCTGATCCGCTGTCTGAAGTGGTACATGGACCGCTCTGCAGAGGTGGTCAGACAGGACCACATACAGGAAGCGATGAGGGTAAGACTGGAGCTGTGTGTCCAACAGAACCCTCCTCCTCACCGCTCTCTCTTCATATCTTCAGCCAAAACCTACCGCCTATGAAAAGCTAAAATGTTTTTTTAGAAACATTAAACTTGTGTTAGCATGGTGTCCAGCAACTACCTCAACCAAATCTCTCAGGGGAGTCAGGTTTCGTGATGAAGGCTAAAATGACTGTTTACTGGGTTAATTAAGAGGTTAATAACTTGACATTGTCACATTTGCATCAAACATTTATTGTCTCTGGTCAGCTTTCACATCAGTATCACCTTAACGCACCTGTCGGCCTCAAAAGACAAAGATCACGGCTGCCCCACCTGATTGTCCACCAGACTATATATGAAAAAAAAAGTTTTTTTCAAAGTAAAAGTAGGCGATGTTCTAAGAATGAATCCGACGTTCTAAAATCAAGGAGGTGGAAGGAAACTTCACATGGATCACAAGGACTGAACAGAGTAGGGAGAGAACTCTTACAGTCTGAGATTCCCAGTAAACCACGTTTATTATTTCAAAATAAATTGCAAAGGAAGATGCTTGACAAAAAAAGGTTAGAAGACCGACGGGCAAACAAAGGAGGGAGCGTAAAGTCTTAATATATGTCTAAGGAATGAAGCATTGACTCCAAAAACATCACACAGGAAATGGTTCACAAGATAAAATAACACACTGAGGGCGGAGCACGAGGAATGAAGACTAAGAATGAGGAAGAATAAAGACTCCATGGAGAGGAGGCTACATGATTCGGTCCAGTGAATCGAGCCTAAAATTCCAAAATACCCCACAAGGACATGGTGAAATGTCTGAATGTAACGGGATGAACTAAGAATGGAGCTTCCACCATTGCTGGAGGGGAAAAAAAAGTACTGGCATCTTTAACTTTCAAACAGCAACCAGGTTAAAATTGAAAGTCTTTGTTTAGAATCTGCACTAACATTCAAACAGAAACCGTCTGACGGCCCACCGCCTGAAGACGCCGTTCTGTTGAAGACGTTTCTTCGACAGACTGTAGTTGTTCCTGATGATCACGCAGCTGCTGCTGATTTATCTGCTCCTCTTCGTCATTTTACGACTTCGCTCAGTCCGCCGACACAAAGCTGCCCGCTCCTCTTCAATCCGGCACCAGAACCATGAACAGATGTTCAGACTGCAGCGCGTTCAAATATTCATCAGACCCAAACATCCGTCTCAAATGGGTCAGGCTGTCGTGTGGAAGCGGTCGCTGTGAATAATTAACTACATTTTTAACTGCAAAAAGTTCTTTATTCATCTTTTACGGCCTGTCGGCAGAAAGACTGTCATTCCGTTTCCTTCAGGACAAATTCACACGAACGATACGGCACATTTGCAGTTAGAAGTTTTGGCTCCTCCGATCAGAACATGGGCACCAATGAAGAAGAACATTCTCCAATTTTGGTAGAATGAAACCCAGCAGCTGAAGTCAAATGATGGAAATCATTGTATTATCATTGAATTAGGATACTTGTGTTTCATCCAGCTGGTTTTATTCATCTGCATGAATGGAGGGGAGTCTGTTATATGATTATCTTTTACTTTTGACAGACTTGATTACAAGATTTTTGATTCCGGGCTCCATCAATAACGCCAGCGATGCGTCGTCAAACAAACATTCCATATCTGCTATCGAGTGACGTAATTGACGATGACTTTAAAATAGCAATAAACATCCTTGTGGCTTCAAAATTTGAAACTATGCTTAAAGTATCTTTATTCTCAAATCACATTTTCACATTCAGATTTTCTCCTCCTGAACTGAAACGATGAAATGAAACGCAAATTTTAAACCAAATAGTCTCCCATTGATTTCTGTCTCCTCGCCTCTGACGCTCAGGCTCTGGAGTATCTGTTCAAGTTCATCGTCCAGTCGCGGATCCTCTACTCTCGGGCCACCTGCGGTATGGAGGAGGAGCAGTTTCGCTCCAGCATCCAGGAGCTGTTTCAGTCCATCCGCTTCGTCCTCAGCCTGGACAGCCGCAACTCTGAGACCCTCATCTTCACGCAGGTGAGAGAAAAAACAAACGCACGCTTCCATCGTTCTGCGTTCAAGTTAAAGGTGTCACACGTCGTTTTTAGGGCTGCACCGAAATGTTTCTTTCTGGATCAGCGTTCAGATGCAGCACAGCTTTATTTTCACGTTCTTCCCTGAATCCGATGAATCTCTTTTACTCAAACGTTTTATTTTCTAGCTTGACCACATCATAGAATATTCCCACAGACCCTAGAAGCTCCGTTCAAGCATTATATACCAAACACCATACCGGACAGGTATGAACACCATACCGGACAGGTATGGTGTTTGTTCATCCTGTTTCCTCCTTTAGATGTTTCTGCAACTTGATTGTCGACCATCTCTGGTAAATTCCGTTGATGGGACAGGATTTGGAAAGGCACACATCCGTCTATATAAGGTCCCACAGTTGATAGAGCATTTCAGCACAAACCAAGACAGGATTGAGACAGGATTGTATCGAGGCACAGATCTGGGGAAGGGTACAGAAACGTATCTAGAGCTGGCCGCCTCGCCAGACTGAGCGATCGGGGGAGAAGGGCCTTCTTCAGGGAGGTGACCAAGAACCCGAAGGTCACTTTTGACAGAGCTCCAGCGTTTCTCAGTGGAGAGAGGAGAACCTTCCTGAAGGACAACCATCTCTGCAGCACTCCACCAAGCATTTATTTTGTGATTAATAATGTATTTATTTCTTTATTCAGTATTATTTGATCTCATCTCAAAAAGCTCCACTTTCAAACCTCAGCAGGAGCTTTAAATGATAATAAACATTTCATAATGATTTGGTACCGCTCTAATTTTAGACTTTCTTTTGTTAAAAGAATCTTTCTTCTGGTGATTCCTGTGATTTTATTATATTCATTCCAAGTTTGGATTTATGTTTTCCTTCTCCTTTTAGCTGCTTTAATCTGACTCTTGTCTCCTTTATGTACCTCCCTCTACTCGCACCTCGGACCTTTCCTCGCTTCCTTCCCTTATCTTCTCTTTCAATCTCCCACAATTCTTTGCGCCATCCTTATTCCTCCCGGGCCTCCTCCCTCCACACCCTCACACCACAGCCCTGTCTGGTCCCAAATCAGGCCCCAGTTACCGCTGCTCCTTTAGCTCTAGTACCTGCCCCGGGCCAAGCTCAGTCCCCTGCCCAAGGACTGGTTCCTGGTAGCGGGCAACCCAACTGCTCTCAGGCCGGGAGCTCCAACGCTCTGCGGCCGTCTCCGCTGTCAGTAAGTAGACGTCTGGATGTTCCCTGTGTGAAGACAAGAGTAATGATTCACCTTTTCACACTTGTGCTCGACCTCACATGACCCCCACTGACCACTGACTCACTCCTCACATGACCTCCACTGACCACTGTGTCACTCCGCACATGACCCCACCCACCAATGACTCACTCCTAACATGACCCCCACTGACCACTGAGTAACTCCTCACATGACCCCCACTGACCGCTGTGTCACTCCAAACATGACCCCCACTGACTCACTGCTCACATGACCCCATTGACCACTGACTCACTCCTCACATGACCCCCACTGACTCACTCCTCACATGACCCCACTGACTCACTCCTCATACGACCCCCACTGACTCACTCCTCACATGACCCCCACTGACTCACTCCTCACATGACCCCCACTGACTCACTCCTCACATGACCCCCACTGACT